>BLSH010514966.1:505631-522520 GCA_018402905.1 Glandirana rugosa
ACAGAGGTGGACCCGGGCAGACAGTTAAATATTTCGAGTCCCATATTAAATAACAGGGTATAACCCGATATATCACATTTGGGAACATGAAGGACGTAGACGGCTTGGAACGAGGTCTGAAAAACGTAATCTTGTTTGCATCCCTTGAAGAACAAACTAAAGCGTTTACGGTACGGGAGGTCCGGGAGGAGGTGGAAGAGGTGGGGACAGTGTATAACGCCTGGAGGGCATGGCATTTGCGAAATCAAACAAGAAGTTCCCTACGTTTGTTCTAATGCAAAAAGTCTGGAGCAAGGTTCGGCAGATGCAGGAAGTACAAGGGTTTACACTATATAGCCCAATATGGGACAATAAATTATACCCTGAGCTTTATAAATTGACAGACGGGCCCAGGTGGAGACAATTTGGGGTGGTCCGTATGTCCCAGATCTTTGTAAACGGTGCTCTGAGACCGTTCTCGGACATGAGGGCCACCTTTGGGGTTCCAAAGACTATGTGGTTTCGCTACCTAACATTACAGCACGCGATTAAGGCCCAGACTGAAACGGTGACGTGGGAGATCTCCCCCTCTCCGGTGTTTAACTATGTAGTGGAGGTGACACACTTTAAGGGGTTCATATCAAATTGTTACTGTAGGCTGTTGGATGCTTATCTGGAAGGGTTCCCGCTAAGGGTGAGGGATAAATGGGTGGAGGATGTTGGGCCTTTAGACGATGAGCAATGGGAGGAGATACTGCAGGCGGTGCCACTGTGTTCACTTAATGTGTCACAGAGGCTGTCGCAACTATATATTATGCTACGAGTACACTTAACGCCAGCTAGGCTTTTCAAAATGGGAATAAGGGAGGATCCATTATGTCCCAGATGCCGCAGAGACCACGGAGACTTGATTCACCTCCTTTGGAGGTGTCCAAAATTGCATGTATATTGGCAGGGAGTTATTAATACCATTAACAGAGTATTTGGGGTTATTGTCCCAATGGACCCCAAACCGACACTGTTGGGAATTCTTGATTACCTCCCTATAGAAGACATTCCAAAACAGGCCATAGGCAGGGCACTATTTCAGGCCCGCAAATTAATACTCCATCATTGGAAGGACTCTGAACCCCCTTCCCTGAGGGAGTGGATCTCACGAATGGGGGATCTGCTTCGTCTGGAGAAGTATATTTTCCAACACCGCAACTGTGCAGCCAAGTTTGACAAACTGTGGGGCCCATGGCTGGACACCAGGGTTGGCACCAAGTGAATTGATTATTGACAGGCTACTAGGTTAGGGTGGGGCAGGGCCTCAGCGGGTGATTCCTGGACTGTTCCAGGATAGACGGCTCCTGTACTGAAGACATGTTTGTGGATTTGTGGGATAATGCATATGTTGTGGTTCTCTTTTTTTTTCTCTGTCTCTTTCTTTTTTTTCCTGCTCTGTCTTTATCATCTCTCCCTTGCGGGCTTTAACAATGCCCTTCCTTCCTTTTTCTTGCTTCGCTTGTTTTCCCCCGTTCTATTTTCTTTTCTCTCTTCTCTCTCCCCATTTGTTTTTTATTGAGATTACAAGATGTATGCTGAACAGCAATATTGTCGTATCACCAATGTACCGGTGATGTATTATGCGGATGTAATGCTGTATGTCTCAATAAAGTCTTTTCTGATTTAAAAAAAAAAAAAAAGAGTGCGAGGGCTGAAAGCTGAAAATTGTCCTGGGCAGGAGGGGGGTTTAAGTGCCCAGTAAGCAAGTGGTTAAGGTTTGGAGAGCTTTCATTTATTGATTTATGTATAAGTGAACCCATGTACAATGTAGACATGGAATACATAATATTAGGACTCTATTAATGTATGTTAGTATGCATACCCGAGAAGATACTACAATGTACCTGAAATCTGTAAAATGACACTTTCTGTGTTTTATCTGGTAATCCCTGGTCATGCACAGTTTGTAATGTTTGCTGTTTACAACAAACACTAATTAACTTGTCCTAAAAAAAAATAAAAAAATAAAAATGACGGCATAAGTAATGGAGTATCGTCCCTAAGGCCTCTACTACAGGACTTACACTGATTCACTATCAGAAGGAGGACCGTGTGCTTCTCAGAAATGGGCCGGTGCTTTAATGGCTCTCATTTTCACACAAACCCCTACTAAATCACCCACTCTTTGTTCAAAAGCATATACCAGCCTCATATATCAGGTTGGTATACTTTACACCAGCCCGGTGTTCACCTTTACACCTCAGAAAACCAGACAACAAGTAACGACACTTACCTCTCCTGACCTGTCCAAACTGTGATGTCGACTTAACCTCCCTCCCACAGACAAATCTTCAAATTCAGACAAAATCCGATTCACCGTCCCTTCTTCCAGCTGGATTTGTTTCTGTTTACTTCTGTGGAGATCTCCCTGCAGCCACAGCCAGGCCTGTTTTCTAGAAATGATAGCGAAAAAAAAAAGTTGTTTATTTAGATGGACTATTAATATATAGCTAACACAATCAAGGAAGGTGAAGGTCAGGACTGCTGTCCAATGCAAACTTCTGTTGCAACTCTGATAATTTCTTCCTGTGTATGCAGCAGCAATGATCACACTGGATGACTGCAGCAGACTGGTGGCAACATTGCTAGCGATGGGTTTGTTAGGAATTTGTGCCCATGTGCTCTACTGATCTCCGATAAAGCAGAGAACAGAGATAACTCAATACTCCCTACTACTGCCTTGCCAGCAACAATGGGGGGTGACCAACAGATCTGCAATTATGAGCTTCCATTTTAGTAAAGTAAAGCCTGCCATAGATGATTCGAACCATCTACGGGTGATTATTGTCAACAGCTACAGCTGCTAGCAATATCATCACTGCGTTCACCAAATCACTGTGTTCTCCTGGCAAGAAAGGCTATTCACCCCACCCCACCTTGCCAGGAGAACACAATAGGTCCATGGGAGGAATTCCCCATCAGCACTGATTGTGTTGACGGAGGAATCAGGCCTGTGGTTGCAGGAAAGAAAATCACATTATCTATAGCTTGCCTAAAGTTTGTTAAAGTGTCTGATCAATGATTTCAAAATGTTCAGGTAGCTTCATTTACAGACAAGGTTAGCTAGAAAAAAGTTTATTGCAGTAAGCAAATTAAGAACAGTAAACACTAGGTACTATGGCAAAACGAGTAGCACTTACTGGGAACATGCTGATTACTGTTCCAAGCAGTTCAGTTATAAAACAGTACATACATGTTAATGGATTTAAAATACTAAATGCAAAAAATGTTAGATATGTCAGGTCTCAGGAGCCAAAGTATTTTATAATCACCCAGCAACAAAAGATTTATTCAGCAGCACAATTAGGTATTAAAATTCCTGGTCCATTATTGTTAACAGAAATCTATGGACAGAAATCTGACCAATCCCATACAATTCATAGAGAAACCTTTTGTCTATATAATTATGCCGCTACACCAGATATCCTCAGTAGGTAGTACTGCAGATTAAATCTGAAATTACAGGCAAGCATTATAAAAGTCTGAAGCTGTGTTACTTGTAGAGGGCAAAAACAAATCAGAGATTTACAGTTTTACAATCCACTTTCTGCACACAGGCCTGTAACCTCAATAATCCTTAAATTCCAGCATCGGGTTCCCTAAGAACCCAGGACCGCAGGGGGAATTGGATGCCAAAAACAAGTCAAGGATTTACAGTTTAAAAGGGACTAGAACACCTGTCGGGTTTTCATTGTTGCCTGTGGCCCCACAAGGGAGATTCACCCTCTACTTGTCTACCATTATCACTGAAAGAGAATTTAAAAGAAAATCCTAAATTTTAAGCTGTGTTTAGAACAGAGGGGAAATTTTCCCATGAGGGCACTAATTCTGGTGACCTGGGGGGTCCCAAGGGATTCCCTTAATATACAGGGATTTCCTCTTCCTGTTTTGGCTATGGGACAGAAAGTAAAGGGAAATTTCCCCAATGGGACACAGATGAAAAAAACTTGCAAGGGGTTATAACCTTCCTTTCTCTATCCAAAAAAAAAGGCTTGGCCCTAGTTCTACTGTCATAATCCTATATGTATTTAAATGTGTGATTGAAATGCAAATCCTCTCTCTAAGCACAGTATAATTGCTTCTTTTAAATTGTTAAAATAATGATTTACAAACATAGTGCAATGGGAATATGGCATCTAATAGACACGTCTTACATAATTAAGCACCATTATCAAAATTTTCTTGGGGCGAAAATGGAGTGGCTATCAAAAAAAATGCCTTGGCCAGACAACTAAGGAAAGCTGTTAAAGTGATTGTAAAGTCTTGTTTTTTTTCTATAAAAATAACACACATGTTATACTCGCCTGCTCTGCACAATGGATTTGCACAGAGCAGCCCGGATCCTCCTCTTCTCAGGTCCCTCTTCTGTGCTCCTGGCCCCTCCCTCCTATCGGGTGTCCCCCACAGCAAGCAGCTTGCTATGGGGGCACCCGAGTCACAGCTGCTTCTGTCCATTCAGACACGGAGCCACGGCCCAGGCCCCTTCCCCTCTCTCCCCTGATTGGCTAACTGACTTTGACTGACAGCAGCGGAAGCCAATTGTGCCACTGCTGTGTCTCAGCCAATCAGGAGGGAGAGCCTCGGACAGCCGAGACACTCATGGACATCGCTGGATAGAGATGGGGCTCAGGTAAGTATTAGGGGGGCCAAGGGGGGCTGCTGCACTCAGAAGCCTTTTTTATCATAAATACATAGAATGCATTAAGATACAAAAAAACTTCTGCCTTTACAACCCCTTAAGTTCAGTAAAGAATTGTTCATGGGTCTATACAGTCCTTTCCAACAAGATCATGCCAGTCATCCTAAGGACCATATTCCATGTGTGAACTCATGGGATGGAAGACGCTTCCATCATGACCGCCATACTGTATATTCAAAATAGCTGATTCTGACAAAACAACAGAGTTTCCTCAGAGAACCAATCCAATCCAACCAGATCAGCCAGACATTCAGAGGACCATCTTCCATGTGTAAACTGACTGTCTGGAAGATTCATCCATGATAACCACCATGTCCTTAAATAGATGATTAAGACAAAAAGTGCTACTACTACATATGGGTCTCAGGCCTCCGTTTAGGGCCCCTTTCACATGGCCTACCGATCAGGTTCGCCTGTCAGTTTTTCAGGTGGACAGGATCAGACTCTCTATTATACTCTATGGAGCAGCAGATATAAATGGACATGTGTCTGTAAACACCCGCCGACATCCAATCAGATCCAGTAAAAACAGACAGATGTTCCCCTTCCGTCTAGCGGATTGGATCGGAAGGCAGTTGGGTTTTAACAGAAAGGCAGTCCATTTACATCTGACTGCCCATAGAGGAGAGAGGGGTGTGTCTGCCCTGCATCAGCAGATCAGATACAGACCAGCCATCTGCCTGCTCAGTGGGGATCAGCGGACAGATTTCCCGCTAAGCTGGCGGAGTCCGCTTTGTGAGGAAGGGGCCTATGGCTGATAACAACTGAATATGGTTCCTAGTAGGGCTGCCTTCTTTCCCCACTTCTATTAAAGTGTTACTAAACCCACAACAGTAAAACCAGTCTGTATATGCAGTAAAACATGCTTTTTATACTCACTGTGGAACCTAAGGGGTTAATCCTCCACATTGTGTAAAAAGCTTGTTTGATCCTGTCTTCTCTGATCCTCCCCTTCTTGTACTGTCCCCAATCTATCTGCTGAAAGCACAGAGCCCTAGGCGGTACTCTGCACATGCTCAGTTTCGTTTGCATTGCTAGAGGTTTTTTTTTTTGGGGTGCATGTGATCAGCACAGGGCCAATCAGCACTGTCTAGACAGAGGGTCAGGGGTCATGCAACAAGTCATGTTAATCTCCTGACGGCTGTTCACACTACAGACTATGAATACTGCCAAGTATACAGGAACCTTCTATGGGCCATCTAGGACCCCCCATTGGAGACTCACACTCCCATTGCAGCCTGCTGTCTACCATCTGATCCTCATGGATATAGCCCCCTCAGTTCCCAGGCGGGATGTTCATAGTCCACCCCTGGCTATTCGCACCATATGTGTACAGTTTTAACTGATCAATATACGGCTTGCACCCGCTCCTGAGGAAGTGAATTTTTTCACGTAATGCGTAGAGCATTAGGATGCAATTCTGAGCGTTTTTATTATGGAACTATCCAACTACCAACCATTATTGGTCACTAATTCTAATATGTTTAACAGTTACCCCTATTTTGGTATTTTGTGTCTGTATAGATTTTACTGGTACACATTTTATGAATGCTATGATTTCCATGTGATGCTGCTGTGTGCAATTATCTGACTTATGCTTTTAATTCTGTACTATTTTTTGGCTGGAATGTACTATTACAATAAACATTTGTTCTTATATATTTTTTGTTATTTATGGTTATACCAATGATACATATGTACTATACTTACCAATGGATATATTTATGGTTTACATAATAGATATATATGTACCTTATATATTAGTGGATACACGCCTCATATAAAGTCCAATGTTTATCACCCCCCCATTTGTATTGCATATAGGGATGGAGGCATACTACCATATTGCCTCATATAAAGTCACAACTTTTCCCTCCTCATTGCCCTTTAAGAGAGTGCTTCTAATCTCAGCTCGTTACCTGTATAGAAGACACCCAGGAGCCAGAACAATTGCTGATTGATAGGGGATCAAATACTTATTTCACTCATTAAAATGCAAATCAATGTATAACTTTTTTGAAATGCATTTTTCTGGATTTTATTGTTATTCTGTATCTCACTGTTAAAGGGTAACTCCACTTTTGTGGGAGGAAAAAATATCAAATAAAGAAAAAATATAGCGCATATAATTGCGACACTAATCATATTGTAATTGAATGTCCTTAAAGTGGTTGTCAACCCGTGACAGCCACTTTAACCTACAGGTAAGCCTATAATAAGGCTTACCCGTAGGCTCCCTGCATATCTCCCAAACCTGCGCGGGAGTGATTTCACGCGACTCTGTCCAGTCACAGAGCCGGAGATCGCAGCCCTGGAAGGAAGAGGGGCAGAAGATCGGCGCGGCCTGGAGCGGGGACATCGCTGGCTTCCAATGCAGGTAAGTGGCACATAATGGGCTAATATGCAATGCATACTAGCCAATTATGCTTTTACATTGCAGGGTAACAGAGGAAGTAAACCCCACCAGGGTTTACTTCCACTTTAAAAATGACCTTTCCTTTTCAATCTGCAGCTCTGTAATTTTCTGAGAATGCATTGCAATATGGCTACCTGGAGTTGTTCTGTACACAGAGTGTGTACTGAACACTCCCCAGAAACATCATTTCCTGCTTGTATGATTGGTTCCCAAATTTTCCCAGAAGTCTGCACTAAGATACAAGTCAGATTTCAGGCATCCCCTGCAACAAAAATGCCATTTTTGGAGAAATAATTTCAATAGGAACATGTCTAAAGGGATGCAGGCCCAGCAGATTTCCTCATTAGTGCTCTGCAGCTGTAAACCTGACAGTTAATTATGAAACCACTCCCATTAGACCCACTCAGAACAGAGGCACAGACAAACACAGAGGGATTTCTTCAGAATAACAAAAGGTAGGAATCTGCAACAGCATTTGTTATTATCCTTGCAATGTACATAGATCACCCAGAGGAAAATGTATTTTTCTCAACAAAAGTGGAGTTACGCTTTAAAATAAACCTACCATTAAATAGACTGATCATTTCTTTGTCAGTGGGCAAACATACAAAATCAGCAGGGGATCAAATACTTTTTTTCCCTCACTGTATATACTGCTGATGAGAAAAGGCATTTAGCAGTTTATATTTACTAAAATAATTGCATTTCCATGTTCTGTGTACTGTGGGAGACCAGATATAGTGAATGCAGGGTCCTGGGTTTAGTAAAACTGTAATATCTATTTTATTAATTCTTAATGGAAAGGTGTAATGGTTTAGGGTCAACTTTCTAATGTCCTATATGTGTTTTGCTAAGTGGAAACAATCTTTTAATTTCATTTACCACTGAATACATGGCAAATTAATCCCAAATCACTTTGGGCTAACTAAAGAGACAATGCTACAAAAGTAGCTCCCTTTCAGACACAGCTGTCTCCCATTGGAGGTAAGTCATTGCAGCGACTCATCCAGTCCTACATGTGGATTTCACCTTGACTGAAGTTCATCTCCAAAAATATTTTTAACATATGGTAGATGGAGTAAACAAAAAAGGAATCTAGAGTAGTCCGCTGGCTGGATAAAAGCCTCAATCATTTTTACATGACAAATTGCATAGTTGCCTGACTGACCGGATTCAGTTATGAAAAACTGATGACAAGGATTAAGGAACAATCCTTTGCACTTAAAATTATACATACATTGGTTTATCAAGTCATTGCTATTTAACCTTAATATACACAAATGTATTTAAATTATGATGTGATATAGAAGATTTTTTTTCCAGGGGTCCCTGCCTTATTTTTTTATATAAAGTTTAATAATTATATTCAATATACTTTACTCTTTGTAGTGGCAATAGGGTTTTTAAACCCCAAATCAAAAATGTAATTTATTGCAGCTTAGCAATCATTAGATGTGGTGTCTGCATTAGTTTTCTTTTTTAGGAGTTTTTCCCTCTGCTTTCACCTGGTCACCTGGCCAGTAACACATCTCCTGTATTAGAGTGGGTCCTGTGTGGATGGGCACCCTGGGTCCTGTGTGGATGGGCACCCTGGGTCCTGTGTTGATGGGTCTCCCCCTGGGTCCTGTGTGGATGGGTCTCCCCCTGGGTCCTGTGTGGATGGCTTTTTTTTATTTCTTAATTTTCTCATGAATTAGGATGTACAATGCATCCTTACTGATGAGAGAGCACTGGGCGGGAACCTATGTTCAGCTCCTCCCATCCTGTATACACCCACTGGCTACACAGGAACAGTGTCCCTCTCTGGAAGTGATGTCACTAGCTTTCAGTAACCACACCCACTGGCTGCTTTTACACTCAGAAGTAGAATTGAAATAATGTGACAGCACCGGATACTGCAAAATAAAGGTAGCAAAAAAATGGATTTTTTCATTTTGAGGCATAAGGCTGAACTTAACTCACATTAATGACTGCAGGGTGAGAATTTAAGTGTTAGGGTGGATTTCCACTATAATTGCATTAACTAACCCTAGTAGGTGTGAGTGTAACTAAAAATCCCAATTGCAGCATCCTAGGTAGGCTCTGGTAGGTCTACGTCGGGTGGCTCAGGTAAGTGAATGTGTGCGGATCTTCATAAAGTAAGTTTAAAGAGGTTCTAAAGCCTTACGTTTTTTCACCTTAAGGGCCGGCTCACACTGGAGCGGCGCGAATCGGCGCGATTCGGCGCTTGAGGCGATCTCAAAGCGGCTTGCTAGGAGACTTCTATCATAGAAGTCAATGCAAGCCGCCTGAGATCGCCCTGAAAATAGTGCAGGGACCATTTTTCTAAGGCGGAGCGAAGCGATTCGCTCCTATTAGAACGGTCCCATTTGCACAGCTTTGAGGCGAAGTTGCCTGACAATTCGCCTAGATGTGAACGGGCCGCGTGAGTGTGAACTGGCCCTCAGGCTTCATGCACACAGGACTTTAAAAAACAGCCCAAAAATGTCAGTAGCTTATCAGGGATGTTTTCAGCTTTTACCAGCGTTATATTACCGCAGTTTTTACGTGTTTTTTTTTTTGCATTTTAAAGGGCCAGTGTTTTTTGTTTTTTTTTCAATTTGTCTAAAACATCCAAAAGCATTGGGGATTGACGTTTTTGAGCGTTTTTGGCCATTTTTAAGCATTTGAACATTTTTACAGCTGAAAAACGTCCAAAAAAACTCTCAGCTCTTGCTAAAAACAGCTCACTGTTAAAAACAGTTGATAACAGCCTGTGTGTGCATGAACACATAGGATAACATGATGGAGGGTTTATTGACTGTAGAAAAAAACGTCTGCAGCTGAAAACAGTTGCTGAAAAACAGTCAAAAAAACGTCCTGTGTGCATGAGGCCTAATGCATTATATGCATTAAGGTGAAAAACCTTCTGTGCTGCAGAATCTCCCCCAGCCCCCTCTATACTAACCTGAGCCCAATTCAATCCAGTGATGTGCATGAGAGCAGCGGCTCTCATCACTGTCTCCATCCTCCCTGGGCAGCTTGATGGCAGGGGAAGCCTCTGGCTCTCGCTGCTGTCAATCAAATGCTGTGACGACAGAGCAGGGGACTGGGGCCGAGCCGTCCGCTCTGTGTCAATAGATGCAGACAGGACAGCTCGGGAGCGAGCCCACATGGGTGCCCTCATGGAAAGCGGGAGCATTTGCCAAAGAGGAGGAGCCTCGAGCGCCGGTGAAGAGGATTGGGGCTGCTCTGTGCAAAACCATTGCACATAGCAGGAAAGTGTAGCATGTTTGATTAATTTAATTTAAAAAAATAAGCTTTAATGTTGCATTAAGGCTAGAAATAATTGAAATACAATGTGGAAATGAGTATATGGTTTTACATTCTGACCATAGATATGCTTTGGTTGAACATTTTGTACTCTTTTAGTAAATTAAGTCCTTTCTGTAACTTTTCCCAGGATGGAAATATAAACAGTTCATTTTATTCTACCATGTACCATGTATCCTTCACTTGACAAGGAGAGGAAGGCTTTATGATTTTTAAAAAATGAAATAATAAAATTAAACCACTACACTTTGTGCGCATACCTTAGTCCTATATCTTTGAAATATCAAAACAAGTGATTTACACTGCATGCTAAAAAGCTGTGACTCATGTAATTAAATCATTTTAATCCAGCTTACAGTATTCTTTTCGTCAAAATCACATTTGCATTACTAAAACACTTTGATGTTATAAAAATGATCAGAAAGAGGTCATTTTATCTGTGCATAGCTGCATGAAACTGTTAATTTACTCTGTATTACGTTACCAAACAAAACCTGAACATTGGTTTGACTTGAATAGCTCATCTTAAAGCAGAATTCCACCCTATTAAAAGTCAGCAGCTACAAAAAGTGTAGCTGCTGACTTTTAATAATCGGACACTCACCTGTCCCATGCTCTTGCGATGCGGCCGCCCGCAACGTCACTCTTCTCCCCCTTCCTTCGGTGATGCCGGCATCACAAGTGTGGGCACCCGGCTTTGGCTTCAATGCGCGAGTCGTGCTGCGAAAGGCCAGCGCATTTTCTGGGACCTGTGACGTGTCCCAGAAGATCGCTGAGAAGGCCAGAGGGGGGTGAACTTCCTTCCGGTTCCCCGGGACCAGGAGAAGAAGTGGACCTGGGACTCCGGTCCCCCCCCCCCCAAAAAAAATGACAAGCCAATTGTGACATGTCGGGGGGTCACCTTCCCTTAAACCGGACAGTTTTGGGTGGAACTCCGCTTTAAAGAAGAACTTCACTAAAACCAAATAATTTTTATCTTAACGGAAGACTAAGGATAACATTGTACTCAATCTCTACCTACCTTTGTAGCCTGGCTGTTTGACCCAGCAGTATAAAATTCCACTATGGGAACAGAAGGAAAAGCAGGTCCAGGAGGTGGCCAGGTAAATTTTATTTGTCTGGGTTTCAAACCAGGACTAGAAATATTTAGTATAGGTTAATATATATGTTCAGCATGACTACTACACTAGGATATCTACAGCCAAATTGAACTTTATTCACTGACTTGTAGAAAAAAATAAAATCTTTAAGGCTGGGTTCACACTGCAGTACAGAGTGTCTCACAGCACGGGTCCGGTGCGTCCTGGCTCACCATTTCGGGTCCGATTTCAGCCTGAATTTCTGGCTGAATTTGAACTTGAAATGGACCAAAAGATGCACAGGACCCCTGTGCAGTTCACACCGGAGCTGCTCCGGAGATGTGTGAATCTGCCCTATAGAGAGCCGGTCACAATTTCCTGAATTGGATGCGGGGAAACCAGCAGCCAATTCACAATAGTGTGAACCCAAACCAGATCTTGGGTCACATTCACACTTGTGAATGGGCCGTGTGCAATTACATATGGAAACCTTAGTGGAGGTTTCCAGTGATTAGATGCAGTAGAAAGTACCATTGAAAGCAATGGTAGTCTGACAGCTCCGGCAGCTAATCATGCCCGCTCGCATGTAATCGCTCAAGCAGTCATTACCTGTGATTGATCAGTCCTGGACGCAAGCTGTCTGCACCCAAGGTTGATCATTTACAGATAACCGCTTCATAAGATTAAATATGAGTGGCTATGATTAGCTGCAATTGGAAGTTGACAGCCCCACAGCTAATCGTAGCCACTCATATGTAATTTGTATGTAGTTAATCAATGGAAACCCCTGCTGGGGTAAGCATGTAATCGCACACAGCACCATTCAAAATTGTGAATGTGGCTTAATGTTCTTCTGCTTTAATATAAATCTGTTTGTATTGCATGTCAGGGTGTCTTATATGTGAGTAACTCAATAAAGATATTTAGTCTTCCTAGGTCCCATTGTACTGGTTTTACCAAATGAGTGCAATCTATTGGAAGGAAATTATGGGCCAGACACATGGGAAGGCTGGTGGTGATATCAAACAAAGCTCAGCTGTTCGTTGGATTCTACTGACTTTTATAATTTAATACACAACCTATTCCCATGACTCTCTATCCAAAACAATATAAAATGTTTTGAATAGATGTTTTCACTGCTATCATGTGAAGATGCCTTGGATTTATTATTGACAAGCATCACTTCAGTATGCCTGCTGACAATGAGCAGGTCTGTGACAGCCTACAGAAAGGAATTCAATGTAAATAAAAGTATGCACACATTCCATCCTCATATAGCTCTGCAACCTTCACAAGGACATATGGTATTACTTGCTTCAAAGTTAAAGCGGAACATTACTCTCTCAATCAACAGTGACTATTTTTAATCCGTATGCTACTAGCATTAGTAAATGGATAAGAAAGTATACCATATTTGTTTGTTTTAAACTTTTTTTTTTTACATTTCTTCAGTTGCTTCCTGGTTTCCATGCCTAGGCAAATGATGTCATACATTCCAGCAGTCTTCAGTAGGGGAGAAGGAGCTTTCTCAGCTAAGCACGCCCTCTCCTGTTTGCATGCCTGAGCTAAGGGCAGGTGAATTTGAGGAAGCAAATGCTACATAAATCATCTGCCCTTACTCAAAATGGCCACAGCCAGAAATGATAGGGGATTTCTTAACAAAATAAGGCATGGAGACATGGATGAATGGGTGGGATTGCTTTGAATGTGAGTAATGAATTAAACAGCATTTTTGGTTTGTGGTGCTCAGATTAGGTGTAGTAATACAGCAAGGCATGGCTGAGAAATTGTCTAATACCTCATGCTAAAAATATAAATGGCCTTATTGAATAACACCTGATAAGTTGCTATAGGTCCCAATATTATTTTTTTCTTTTTTTATTAAAAATATTCTAAAAAATATAGTATAGTTAATTATACTGTACAATTAAAAAGAAAAACATGAAGCTATAAAAGAAATTAGAATATGTTCAAAGAAGCATCAAAAAGTAGAGACAAAGTCATTACTTACTCTTCTAGGAAATGCTGTTGAGGCCCGATAATAGAGCCAGGTCGGCATATTCTTATCCATGCTATGGCTTCAGAGTGTGTTAACCTGTAGTGCTTCATAACATAACAAGCAATAAGGGTGCCCGTCCTGCCCAGGCCAGCTATAGGAAATAACATAAGTTCACAGGATTAATGTATTGTCACAATCCTTCAGAAAGCATTTGAAAAGATAGACACATTCATGAAAGTCTCTGTATGCGTTACTCTTAGAAATTCAGCTACCTATTTCCACTCTTCTTGAAAAGATGAGAAAATGGAAGGAATAGTGGCTATTGTTCAAAACAGACAGTTCTGTATCAAACTTCTTCACACAAGGAACTAGCATTTCAAGGTCCTCAGACAACGAGGCAACACAAGTGCAAAGATGATGTAGTGGCACTCCACAGACTGGAGAGGAAATTCATCACTTATACTGTCATATTGTCGTGTGGATCTGCCGCCCTTCTTCTGCAGTGTTCATTGAGTTATTACTACTAGTACACTTCTGATAAGTGGAGCGTAAAAAGGAACTTTACCAGAACCCTGGGGTTAATTTTGTTTTTAACTCACTCTTGCCTGGTTTGCCAGGATATCCACGTTCACCCACTGCATCCAGCATTGTCCCACTGGGATCTGAGGCTTAACTGCTGCTCACTGAGTGCTTAGCCGCCATCTTATCTCTTCTGGAATGGGGCAGCCAGCCCCCTGATGACACTTTGCCGATTCTGCCCTCCTCCAGCTACATAGTATAATATAAGCCAATGCCTCCTGGGATATCTGATAGATATCACCAAAGGCTACTGGAGCACAACTAACAATTCTGGCCCTGGCAAGAATGGAGGGAGGGTGCGAGCCAGACCAACAATCTAGAAAAAAAAGGGGGTCGTCGTTTTAAGGTTAAAGCGGAGCTCCACCCAAAAGGGAAAGGCCTCCTCCCCCTCCTCTTTCAAGAATTGCATGTCTGGGGGGGGGGGGGGGGTTTGGGCAGATTGGTGTTTTTGACAGGTACCTGCTCCCACTTCTGCTCCGACCGCCTAGGCGAATGGGAAGGAACTTCTCCTCCCACCTCTCTCCTCGCAGTCTTCTGAAGACTGCGGGACAGTCACAATGCGCTGCACGGCTCGCGAATACGCAGTGAGCACCCGGCTGTGAAGCCCACAGTTAAGATGCCAGTGACAGGAACCCCAAAGCTAGTGGAGAACACTAGAAGAAGGTAAGTCAGCAGCTACAGTTTTTGTAGCTGCTGACTTTTTATTTTTATACAGGAAACCGGAGCTCCTCTTTAATGAGGAAGGAGGATGACTATAAAGGAATTGGGTATTTGGCAATGAAGGTCTGCTTTAAAGTGTCAAAACGTCAAAACCAGATATTTCTGTTACAGACAATTGCTTGTGGGCTGAATGTTGCATAGGGCTTACATAGCTTGGAGATTTTCACTGATGATTAGAAATGAGCAAATCCTTTACATTTAACCAAATTCCCCCTGCAGTTCACTTTTTAGCTAAATGAAACCTGTACTTCTTCACCTCTACAACTGCAGCGCCTAAATGCCCACTGCATTTAGTATTCACTAATGACATGGCATACCCAAAGGCTGTATAAAACATCTTAATAAATATAAGGTGTCGGCTACACAGTTCAGTTAGTGAGCAGATTTTCAGAATGGCAGCCCCCAGTATTTTCATAGAACTGGTAGGAGCAAAATAAAAGTATATGCTGTAAGGGAAGGTGGCATTAAAGTGAACATGTTGCTTTTTCTTATATGCAAAGCCCACGTGTGCTTTTAGTACCAAACCAGAGATTTACATGCTGCAATAAATACCAGCCTGGCAGCTAAAGAATTACACGTGATTGCACTACACTGTGCCAGAGAGATTCTAGAAAACATACACACCGACTCCCCTGTGGTTGTAATTACATGACTTGGAGCAAAGCAGTGTGTTTAGCGCACATTAATTACCGGAGTATAAATAGAAATATTTACATGAATACTCCCTTGAGTTCAATAATAGGAGTTTCTGCTGTACATTGGTTGATAAGATGTAGCACCACCTGATGGGCTCTGGAGAAATAGCACTAAAATGAATTTACGTACTGGAAGATATACACTCACCGGCCACTTTATTAGGTACACCTGTTCAATTGCTTGGTAACACATATTGCTAATCAGCCAATCACATTGTGGCAACTCAATGCATCTAGATGCGGTGAAGACAACTTGCTGAAGTTGAAACCCAGCATCAGAATGGGGAAGAATGGGAATTTAAGTGACTGAACGTGGCATGGTTGTTGGTGCCAGGCGGGCTGGTCTGAGTATTTCAACAACTGCTGATCTACTGGGATTTTCACATACAACCATCTCTAGGGTTTACAGAGAATGATTCGAAAAAAAGAAAATATCCAGTGAGCGGCAGTTGTGTGGACGAAAATACCTTGTTGATGTCAGTTCAGAGGAGAATGGGCAGATTCGCTTGAGATGATAGAAAGGCAACAGTAACTCAAATAACCACTCATTACAACCAAGGTATGCAGAATACCATTTCATGCACAACACATCAAACCTTGAAGCATTTGGGCTACAGCAAAGGAAGAAGACCACACCAAGTGCCACTCCTGTCAGCTAAGAACAGGAAACTTAGGCTACAATTTTGGCAGGCTCACCAACATTGGACAATAGAAGATTGGAAGAACATTGCCTGGTCTGATGAGTCTCAATTTCAGCTGCGACATTAAGGGTCAGAATTTGGTGTAAACAACATGAAAGCATGGATCCATCCTGCCTTGTAGCAATGGTTCAGGCTGTTGGTGGTGGTGTAATGGTGTGGGGGGATATTTTCTTGCTACACTTTGGACCCCTTAGTACCAATTGAGCATCGTTTAAACACCACGGCCTACCTGAATATTGTTGCTGACCATGTCCATCCCTTTATGACTACAGAGTACCAATCTGAAATAATCATACCATCAGGGAAGTTAAGCAAGCTGCATTTGCATGCCAACCATCCAGGGGGGGGGGGGGATATACTAAAACTGGTGCACACAGAATCTGGTGCAGCTCTGCATAGTAACCCATCAGCTTACTTATCTCTCTCCAAAGCTGAATCCGTGTGTCTTTCTGCTGCTCCATTCCTTTATTATCAGAAGAGTCACTTCTGACTAGCTTTCCAACACAGGAGATAAAATCAGCTGGAAATTTGTGTTGGGGAAGGAACTTGGAGATAGATAAGCAGCACAGCACAGCTCTGTACGTTTCTTCCTTCCTCTGCCTATGTGGAGGGGGGGGGGGGGGCTGTGCCTTTCCTCCAATCAGCTCACACACAGGTATACG
>BLSH010514966.1:533164-550036 GCA_018402905.1 Glandirana rugosa
CACCCTCTCTCGCTGCTCAGTTGTAGAGGTCTTCTCTCTACCTCTTCTGTCGCCGTTTTCTCGTTTTCTGTCTTCTGTGGAGTTTTCTCGAGACATATCTTGCGATTCGGTGCAAAAACTCACAAAACGACCGAGTCGCAGTTTTTGTGAGATTGCGACGTCGAAGCCTTGCGTGCCCAGGACCCAAGAAAAATGTCGAATTGGTGAAGTTATGGTCCGTGAATCCTGTGAAGGGCGGGTCTGGTTAAAAGTCGAAAGTCACGACAACGCAAAGCTTACTCTTAACGCGCCAGCACGCTTCGACGTGGGTTTGTTTGTCGCACGACCGCGCAATTCTCATTCGAAACGCAACAGCACTGAAAGCTGAAAATTGGTCTGGGCGGGAAGTGTCCTAAGTGCCTGGTATTGAAGTGGTTAAGCTGTAAAAAGAACCCAGGACCCGTGCGTTCCGAAGCTGCAGCGTTAGAGTGTTTTTGACGCTGAGCCAGCAAAACACTCAAAAACGTGGCTTAGCGTTCTATACAGAGCTCTTTTGAGGTGTCTTCTGTCTTTTGCTCTTTTGCCGCTGTCTTCTCCATCTCTCTTCTGGAGATGTTGACTCGTCGCTCTCTCCCACTCGAATGCCGAGTCCATACTGCGCCGTTGCCTTATGGGGCGGGGCAACCCGCTGACGTCATCCGGAGGCCTGCCCGCTTATGACATCACAGCCCCTCCCCGGGATGTGATGTCATAAGTGGGCGGTCCTCTGGATGATGTCAGCATGTGGCCCTGCCCCATGCCAATATAAGGCAACGGCGCAGTATGGACCCAGCATTCGAGTGGGAGAGAGCGACGAGTCAACATCTCCAGAAGAGAGAGGGAGAAGACAGCGACAAAAGAGCAGAAGAGCCCTTAGAAGGCAGAAGACCCCGCAAAAGAGCCGAAGAAAGAAGGAGATGGAAAAGAGAGGGGGGAAGACGCAGGAGCTCATTTAATAAAGTATTTTAAAAACTTGTGTAGTGTGTTTTTTTTTGGACACTTTTTTTTCCAGGTGAATGGGTAGGGCTACCATGTACCCCATACTCATTCACATAGGGTGGGGGGCCGGATCTGGGGGCCCCCTTGCTAAAGGGGGCTTCCAGATTCTGATAAGCCCCCCCCCCCGCAGACTCCGACAACCAATGGCCAGGGTTGTCAGGAAGAGGCCCTTGTCCTCAGCAACATGGGGACACGGTGCATTGGGGTGGGGGGCATGCAGCTTGGTACAGTCCAGGAGGGGGGCGCTTGCTCGTCCCCACCTCCTTTCCTGGCCTGCCAGGCTGCATGCTCGGATAAGGGTCTGGTATGGATTTTGGGGGGGACCCCACGCCATTATTTTCAGTGAGGGGGTTCCCCTTAAAAGCCATACCAGACCGAAGGGTCTGGTACATCTGGGAGGGGGGACCCCACGCAAAAATTTTTCTTTCATTTTGCGGGGGTTCCCCTTCAAGACCTTCTGCTCATCATGATCCGACTTCTGGTGCGACTTCTATTCAAATCAATGGGTTCCCATGGGGAACCAATGATTTTGAATAGAGGTAGAGAAATGCCGCTGAAAGCTACGCGCACTGACGTCAATGCAAAACACTGATAAAATTGCGTTTTTAATGTGGCTTTTTTCCTGGCATCGGTATTGACGTTACAGCTCGTTTTTCAATATACCCGTGTGTATGGGGCCTTAGGGTTACAAGGTCTCAGGTGTGAATGGGGAGCAAGCGTGTTAAATTTGGTGTTATTGCTCTCACTCTCTCATACTGGTCACTGGAAGTTCAACATAGCACCTCATGGCAAAGAACTCTCTGAGGATCTGAAAAAAAGAATTGTTGCTCTACATAAAGATGGCATAGGCTTTAAGAAGACTGCCAAGACTCTGAAACTGAGTTGCATCATGGTGGCCAAGACCATTCAGCGGTACACTCAGAACAGCCCTCGCCATGGTCGGCCAAAAAAGTTGAGTGAACATGCTCAGCGTCATATCCAGAGTTTGTCTTTGGGAAACAGATGTATGAGTGCCGCCAACATTGCTGCAGATGTTGAAGGGGTGGGGGGTCAGCCCAACAGTGCTCAGATCATATGCTGCACACTGCATCAAATTGTTCTGCATGGCTGTCGTCCCAGAAGGAAGCCTCTTCTAAAGATGATGCACAAGAAAGCCCACAAACTGTTTGCTGAAGACAAGCAGACTAAGGACATGGATTACTGGAACCATGTCCTGTGGTCTGATGAGACGTGTGCCAGCAACCAGGTGAGGAGTACAAAGACAAGTATGTCTTGCCTACAGTCAAGCATGGTGGTGGGAGTGTCATGGTCTGGGGCTGCATGAGTGCTCCCGGCACTGGGGAGCTACAGTTCATTGGGGGAACTATGAATGCCAACATGTACTGTGACATACTAAAGCAGAGCAAATTGATAACGACCCCAGACACACTTACAATACGACCACTGCCTTGCTAAAGAAGCTGAGGGTAAAGGTGATCAACTGGTCAAGCATGTCTCCAGACCTAAACCCTATTGAGCATCTGTGGGGTATCCTCAAACAGAAGGTGGAGGAGCGCAAGGTCTCTAACATCCACCAGCTCCGTGATGTCATCATGGAGGAGTGGAAGAGGACTCCAGTGGCAACAAGTGAAGCTCTGGTGAACTCCATGCCCAAGAGGGTTAAGGTAGTGCTGGAAAATAATGGTGAGCACACAAAATATTGACACTTTGGGCCCAATTTGGACATTTTCAATTAGGGGTGCACTCACTTTTGTTGCCAATGGTTTAGACATTAATGGCTGCGTGTTGAGTTATTTTGAGGGGACAGCAAATTTACACTGTTATACAAGCTGTACACTCACTACTTTGTAGCAAAGTGTCATTTCTTCAGTGTTGTCACATCAAAAGATATAATAAAATATTTACAAAAATATGAGGGGTGTACTCACTTTTGTGAGATACTGTATGTATGTATATATTTGTTCTTAATTTTTTTAATACAAATGTAAATAGAGCAATACGCTAATATGTCTACACATATAGTTTAAAAAGATTTTTAGTGTCAGGTCAGAAATTTACATTGAATTTAATTCTGCATTGCAGGTCAGGACTCTCATCTTATCTCATCTTAATGCATATACATCATTTTTACAGATGCCAAGAACTGCACTAAATTATAATTATAATAGCCAACATGGACATGTTTGCATGAGTCATAAATGTCTACAAGAAAAGTCAGTACTGACCACACTTTCTAAAGAAATAGGCTTGCATCATTATTTAAAGTAGGTTTGCCATGAGAGAAAAAAAAAGGGGGGTAATGCCATTGCTGATCTTTGGGTCCCCAGTGCTGCCATCTTGCTTGTGGGAACCCGGCTGTGACTTCCTGCTGTTTCATGACCGGCTCCCCACTGCATGTTGCACATTTGGACTGGTCCCACAGCCTCCTCGGACTTGTGACGTGTCCCAGGAGGCTGAAAGGGGAGGCTAGGTGAGAAGTGGGAGTGGGTGCCTGTCAGAAATAGGTATCTGCTCACAGAAAAAAAAACTCCAAAAGTAATAGAGGAGGGGAGGGAGAAGGTACTGTAAACCAGATCTTTCTGTTTCAGGTTTAGGTTCTGCTTTAATATTTTGAGATGCTGACTTGGTAGTAATCATATTAGCAAAGGCAAAGAAAGGTTAGAGCTAATCTGTACAAGAGGTTAGCAATGATAGTCCTAACGTTTCTCTCAGGTCTAACTTAAAAAAATGAAGAAAACAAAATAAAAGTCAATTTGCAGTAACACTTGTGTCCACTGGGTGGCAATCAGTACATTGGAGATCGTAACGGTCTGATACATAAATTACATATACATTAGATCATGTACTGAAACATAAACATTATCTGATGTGCAGGTAAGGCATAACAGGATATATTTAATAACATAATATCCTGCAAACCTGGCCTGTTGGGGGTCCCGAGGACCAGAGTTGAGAACCACTGCCTTATAGGGAGGCTATAGGCAATAAAAAAATATCTATAAGATGAGTGAAATGGTGCAAAAATCTATTTGGTAAATAGATTTTGTCATTTTCTGAAGACGTTCTGGGGTGATTCAATAAAACAATTGCAACACTTTTCTGGCGTATTGCCCCAAAGTCATGAACGCCATGCAAAAGTTTTGTTCATATTTCCGACACGTGACAAATTCAGGTAGTTCTTCTGTGCAAAACTTTACATTCTGAGCAAACAAATGAGCTTAGCTCTTCCTCCTGGCTGTTACTGTCATGCAGCAGCTGTCGGTCTCACAGCTGGGCTCCTGCCCGCCCCATACACTTAATGCTCGAAAACGTCAATGCATTTCAGCTTATAAAGCCTTACTCATAGCTATGAGTAAGACTTTGTAAGCCGAAATGCATTAGCTTTCTGCTGTAAACTGGACCACTTGATAAATCTGTGGATTATGTATTCACTCCAGTGTTGAGTTTTTCAAGCACTTTTACTGTACATTCAAACGCTTTGGCTGCAACAAATTAATTAATAAATACCACCGCATAGTTGATAGGAAAAGTGAAGGTAAAAAAGACATCTTCCATTTTGGAGTAAATTGTGTCGCAGACAAAATTCGATCAAAGGCAATTCTGTAACAGATTCGTATACACCTTACCAACAGTTATCTGTCGTAAGTTACTCGTTTGGTTCATGGACGGGAGTCATCAACACTTTATAAATTTCGAGGTCTATCTCTGTTTATTATGAACATTTAGCTGAGATTGTACAACACCCGGACCAGACAAAGCACATTACTGCATGAGGAATACTTTTACTAAGATGTGTTATTTATTACTGTGGATTCATCCATATTTAATCTACTAGAATTTCCCTTTGCTTCCTTTAAAATATACTCTCCTTATATATACACTATATTACCAAAAGTATTGGGATGCCTGACTTTACACGCATATGAACTTTAATGGCATCCCAGTCTTAGTCCGTAGGGTTCAATATTGAGTTAGCCCACCCTTTGCAGCTATAACCGCTTTAACTCTTCTGGGAAGGCTGCCCACAATGTTTAGGAGTGTGTCTATGGGATTGTTTGATCATTCTTCCAGTAGCGCATTTGTGAGGTCAGGCACTGATGTTGGACGAGAAGGCCTGACTCGCAGTCTACGCTCTAATTCTTCCCAAAGGTGTTCTATCAGGTTGAGGTCAGGACCAATGTTTGACCATTCTTCCAGAAGCGCATTTGTGAGGTCAGGCACTGATGATCTAATACATCCCAAAGATGTTCTATTGGGTTGAGGTACAGAACAGTCAAGTTCCTCCATCCCCAAACTCGCTCATCCATATCTTTATGGACCTTGCTTTGTGCACTGGTCCAAATCATTTGGTGGAGGGGGGATTATGGGGTGAGGTTGTTTTTCAGGGCTTGGGCTTGGCCCCTTGGTTCCAGTGTAGGGAACTCTTAAGGCGTCAGCATACCAAGACATTTTGGAGAATTTCATGCTCCCAACTTTGTGTGAACAGTTTGGGGGTGGCCCCTTCCGGTTCCAACATGACTGTGCACCAGTGCACAAAGCAAGGTCCATAAAGACATCGATGAGCAAGTTTGGGGTGGAGGAACTTGACTGGCCTGCACCTCAACACAAAAGAACACCTTTAGGATGAATTAGATCATCAGTGCCTGCCCTCACAAATGTGCTTCTGGAAGAATGGTCAAACATTCCCATAGACACACTCCTAAACCTTGTGGATAGCTTTCCTAAAAGAGTTGAAGCTGTTATAATGTAGCTGCAAAGGGTGGGCCAACTCAATATTGAACCCTACAGACTAGGACTGGGATGCCAGTAAAGTTCACGTGCGTGTAAAGGCAGGTGTCCCAATACTTTTGATAATACAGTGTATAAAAGTCTTATTTTATCATGTTTTCTCACTGTATATATTATTCAACAGGGCTTACATTTTGTGTTTATGTGTGTGTGTATATATATATATATATATATATATAGTATCTCACAAAAGTGAGTACATCCCTCACATTTTTGTACATATTTTATTATATCTTTTCTTGTGACAGCACTGAAGAAATTACACTCTGCTACAATGTAAAGTAGTAAGTGTACAGCTTGTATAACAGTGTAAATTTGCTGTCTCAACACACAGCCATTAATGTCTAAACTACTGGCAACAAAAGTGAATTCACCCCTGAGTGAAAATGTCCAAATTTGGCCCAATTATCCATTTTCCCTCCCCAGTGTCATGTGACTTGTTAGTGTTACAAGGTCATATGTGTGAATGGGGAGCAGGTGTGTTAAATTTGGCGTTTTCACTCTTACTCTCTCATACTTGTCACTAGAAGTTCAACATGGTACCTCATGGCAAATAACTCTCTGGGGATCTGAAAATAAGAATTGTTGCTCTACATAAAGATGGCCTAGGCTATATGAAGATTGTTAAGACCCTGAAACTGAGCTGCAGCACGGTGGCCAAGACCATATAGCAGTTTAACAGGACAGATTCCACTCAGAACAGGCCTCGCCATGGTCGACCAAAGAAGTTAAGTGCACATGCTCAGCGTCATATCTAGAGGTTGTCTTTGGGAAATAGACATATGATTGCTGCTAGCATTGTTGCAGAGTTTGAAGGGGTGGGGGTCAGCCTGTCAGTGCTCAGACCATACGCCGCACACTGCATCAAATTGGTCTGCATGGCTGTCGTCCCAGAAGGAAGCCTCTTCTAAAGATGATGCACAAGAAAGCCTGCAAACAGTTTTCTGAAGACAAACAGACTAAGGACATGGATTACTGGAACCATGTCCTGTGGCCTGATGAGAGCAAAATAAACGTATTTGGTTGAGATGGTGTCAAGCGTGTATGGGGCTAGAGTCAAGCATGGTGGTGGGAGTGTCATGGTCTGGGGCTGCATGAGTGCTGCTGGTATTGGGGAGCTACAGTTCATTGAGAGAACCATGAATGCCAACATGCACTGTGACATACTGAAGCAGAGCATGATCCCCTCCCTTCAGAGACTGGGCCGCAGGGCAGTATTCCAACATGATAATGACCCCAAACACACCTCCAAGACGACCACTACCTTGCTAAAGAAGCTAAGGGTAAAGGTGATGGACTGGCCAAGCATGTCTCCAGACCTAAACCCTATTGAGCATCTGAAACGGAAGGTGGAGGAGCGCAAGGTCTCTAACATCCACCAGCTCTGTAATGTCATCATGGAGGAGCGGAAAAGGACTCCAGTGGCAACAAGTGAAGCTCTGGTGAACTCCATGCCCAAGAGGGTTAAGGCAGTGCTGGAAAATAATGGTGGCCATACAAAATATTGACACTTTGGGCCCAATTTGGACATTTTCACTTAGAGGTGTACTCACTTATGTTGCCAGCGGTTTAGACATTAATGGCTGTGTGTTGAGTTATTTTGAGGGGACAGCAAATTTACACTGATATACAAGCTGTACGCTCACTACTTTACATTGTAGCAAAGTGTCATTTCTTCAGTGTTGTCACATGAAAAGATATAATAAAATATTTACACAAATGTGAGGGGTGTACTCACTTTTGTGAGATATTGTATATATATTTGTATATATAACTAGTCATAACCTATTTCTAAGTCTTATCAAACCATGTCTCCACAATAACAATTTGATTGTGTTGAAACATTGGACTGTTATTTATGGGTGGGTGTGTTATCTAAGATTTTTTTGGGTCACTGCTGCCTTCGCAAAAGAGAACCTGTTGTCCCCAAAACATTGCTTTTGTCTATATGGTGACTTTCAAATCAAACAATTTCTTTATGAAGAAAGATGCGTGCTGTTGATGTACACATGATTTACATGTTCATAAACATTTGACCTGTCACTTTAGCACACAGCTTGTCTATTCATTGATCTGGCCATCATAAAATGTGAGACAGGGATCCTACACTCTCGTAGAGTTTGGCCCACTCAGTTGCTAAGCAAACAATCCTAATGCCATAATCCAAATTAAAATAGCTATTTCAGCTGCAACACGGTGACAAAACACACATAATTCCCTCATATTACGTATCCTGACAATCCTTTGCATGGACAATATTGCTTGTATGTTAGAGGAACTGCATGTTTATATGAGTTTGACACCATGGTTGGGTAATTGGAAATGTACAAACATTTTACCCATGTTGGACAAATTAAAATAAAGTGCAGCCACCACATCTAAGGACTCGTAAGCTGCGATATACTTTTTGGTATAGATGTGCTTTAAGGTAGACTTCAAGAAGCAGTTAGATACGTCTAAAAGTGAACTGGACTTTGTTACACTTTGTTACTGACATCAATAGAAAATAAGGTTCAATAGTTAAATGTTAGAATTGATGTGTCTAGTTTTGCTTTATCAGCAAGCATTGTATAGCCATGTTCAGAGCATTCATGTTATTACAGCGCTTATAGTCCTGTAAGACTATATATACTCCTATAAAAATTTTGAATTTTTTACTCTCCATATTTGTAAGTTTTATTCAGATACTTTACATTCCACCTGTAACATAAATATTGGTAATAAGAGGTGATTAAAATGATTGTAAACGCTCACTTTGTAAAACAACCCATTCAGTTTAAAATAGTAATGAACATTTGTGAACAGTAGCACACTCATATTCCCAGTGAGTTGCTGGGCAGGGAGGTCAGGACAAATCTAATCATTGAAGGAGAGCATCATTGAAGGAGAGCTGAGTTCCCAGCATAGCTAGATAACTGACCTCCTGCTTAGTGTGGTCAGTTTTTTTATAGAAAAACAGAGAGACTGGCAGGAATACCAAGGATTTCACACAAAAGAAGCAATACAAAGAGAACAGGATACTTTTTCATATAAGTAAAAGGTACAGCGGGCACATATCAGGAATGAAATGTTGGGTTTTACATATTCTTTAAATTTTGAAAAAACAGCTACTCGTATGATCTTTAAACTGAATCCACTATGCTGATGCTTTGCCACATCTACTCACATCCCTCGATGCATTGCACTGGGCCCTACACTGCAACATGGGTAGAAATGGGGTAGACAAAGCAGCGGGCTCAGCTCTGACCTCAGAACTCTGGGTTACAATTTTAATATTGCCCGCCATTAGTCTTTGACTGATTAAAACAGACCTTCTAAAAATGTTCTATTCTTCTCTGCAACATTCAGCAGGTTCAAAAAGATATATTTTTGGGAGAGTTGTTTACACTTCATTTTTTTTGTCTTTAGTTCTCTACTGCCTAGGCATAGGCAATAATGATGTGTCTGTGCTCCCGCAGCCCCCTGGGATATGGCAGGAGGTTGCAGGAGCAAGGACATACAGCGGACAGGGGGAAGAGCTAGCGACTTGTCAATGAAGCCAGCTGCCTGACCCCAAAAGAGACAGAAGGGCTCCTGATGACATCAGAAAAGATGGTAGCATGGAACCCAGACAGTGGCAGCGGATTGGCGGTTCACAGCAGGAAACCTTGTCGGATTTGCTGTGCATGTGAGTATTTGAGTGGAGAACAGCCCACATAACAGGTAAGAGGGGGTAGAAAAAAGGAGAAGTAAAGTTCTTTTTTAGCTTCATAGTCATTAGCAGAAAAAAATGTCTTCAGAGAAACCTAGAGGTTGTTATTTATTGATCTACATCAATAATGATTTCTGAGTCAATGACCCAGAAGAATAAAGACCAAGAAAGTCAAAGAAAAGTCACAGAACTTTGTTTACACACTTGTTCTGAATAAGTGATTCAAAATTCATCATTTGTTCTCTCATTACAGGTTTCTTCACAGACCAGGTGCATTGGAATGATGCCAGGGTAGTGATCTAACCCAGAAACCTAGCATTGCATTAGAGTTTTCCATACATTAACATGTTGTATAAAATGAAGTTCATTGTGTGGTGAATGCATAATGTGTAAATTAAGCTTTAAAGTAAGGACATAACCAAAAATGTTACCTTGCGGATTCCCTGCAAACAGTCCAGGATGGTAAGATTATATGTGCAATTTCCAAAAGACGCATCTCTGTAAAGAGAGAGATAATATGATTTCATTTTATTAGTCACTGGAATGGGGCAAAAGATACAGTAACAGTCAAAGTTTGATTGCCAAATACATAATAAAACTCAACATTTCAGCTGTCCTATTGTACACATGAATAAAGCCCATCCACACCCAGGCTGGCAATGATACTTTATCTTGAGGGCCAGACAGCAAGATATTTCTCCAATGTATAAATCTGTATGTTGCCAAATAGGATAGGATCCCTCAGATCAACTAAATGACAAATGACAGAAAGATTTGTCTGTCATAGAGATCCGTTTGTTGTTTTTGGAACTCGACTGCAACCTGGGACTAAAGAACAAGCATCTATTTAAATCTGGGTATACACTAGTAACATTTCTAGGGAAATTTTTTGTTTTAAGAATATCTGTTCGATTTTCTAATCATTAGTGGGGGAGGTCAAATCGACATTCGTTATCAACCATAGTGACGAGGAACTTCAAAGGAGCAGGATGGAAAATTTTCCTCCAACAAAATGATTTATAACAGTGCATGCAGTGTTTCGTTCAGGAAATTACATTTGTTCCAAAGTCGTATCTTAAAAGCAAATAACATTTTACAGTACTTTCGAAACACATTTATCCAGTCACTTATGTACAAAGGATTTTCATACGTATGTCTGTACTAGTATTCGTAGGACTGTTCATTCGAAAATCTACTCGTGTATAGTATATAGCCCTCTTAATAACCAGAAAAATGCACAATTCAGATACTAAATTTGTATAAACCAAAAAAAAAAAGTGCAGCACAGTTTTAAAGTATAACTAAAGGCAAAACTTCTTTTTTTTTTAGTTTTGGATTGAGTGGAGGGGGGTTAGACCCCCTGTCAGGTTTTATTGCTATCTGTGCCCCCGTTAGGGAGATTCACCTTCTCTATTCGTCCTGATTACTGCTGTCATTGAAAGTGAAAGGAAACAAAAATTTTGGGCTGTCCCCAGAAATGAAATGGAAGGAAAATTTTACAGTGGGGAGACTAGGTGTGATGACCTGGGGGTCCCCAAGGAATTCCCTTAATTTGCAGGGATTTCCTCACTTTCAGTTTGGCTATGAGACAGGAAGTGATGGGAAATTCCCGCAATGGGACACAGGTGACGAAAAATCTGACAGGGGTTATAACCCTCCCTTACTCTATCCAAAATGAAAAAAAAAAAAAGTTTTGCCTATAGTTCTACTTGAAGCTGTAAATCTGTAAAATCTATAAAGTTGATGATAAATATACAGGTACCGAAGAAAGCTATGTGTGGTCAGAAACCTAACAAAAAGGTACCAACAGACATCAGGTTCACACTCACACAGTTGCGCACTTTCCCGACATGCTGCCCTCTAGCAGATGCATTGCAGTGCCATTAATTGTTAATGGCACCCCCATGCATTTGCTAATGCCACAGCACCATGCAGCTCAGTGCGCAGGGGCGTAACGATAGGGGTTGCAGGGGTTGCAATTGCAACCGGGCCCCATGGTCCAGGGGGCCCATGTGCCTCCCTTGTACACCTGAATAGGAGGGATGGCGGGGGCGGCATTTAGAGGACCCAATCTCCTCCATTTTCCTCTATCCAGTTTACTTGTCTTCTGCTGTTCCCAGGGCCCCTGTGTGCTTCCCTGGTCCCCCTGGGGCCTGCTGCAGAACTTGTGAAAGGGCCCCACTGCAGTACCGTAATAAAGGGACCCACAATAGGAGTAAAGGGCCCCAGCATCAGTGGGAAGAGGGAAGGGCCCTGGCCAGGGGTCAGGGGGCCCTTCATAATTTCTTGCACCGGGGCCCTGAAGGTTCTAGTTACGCCTCTGTCAGTGCGGTTACATTTTGCAAAAGGGTCAGGGACTTCTTCTGCGCAATATGCAGTAAGGCAGTCCTAGCACCTTGTCTATCCTCCCTCTAGCATTCTCAGCACCCTTACTTGAAGTGAATCTGGTATAATAGGGCACATCGTGGCACTTTTTTTCTTATTTATTTATATCTCCTGGTATATTGTTGTGCGAAGGCAGATAGCTTGGGGATGGGGGTGGGTTTAAAGCAGTGGTTCTCAACTCCGGTCCTCGGGACCCCCCAACAGGCCAGGTTTGCAGGATAACTGAAATTCATCCCAGGTGATATCATTTGCTGCTCAGTGATTGCCGTATTCTAGTCTGCATCTCCCAAAGGTAATACTGAAAACCTGGCCTGTTGGGGGGTCCTGAGGACCGGAGTTGAGAACCACTGGTTTAAAGTAAGGTGTTAAGGTAATGCTAGTAGGTCTCTGTTAGTAATAGTCAATTTTTTAGATACTTGTTCTTCCAATTGTAATGTATTTTCAGCCCTGCGTTGCCTAAATGTTGGGTGGCTCTGTTTTTTGTGTTGGCACCAATGTTTTATATTTTATATTTCATGAAAAACACTCAATAAAAAGAATTTACAAAAAAAAAAGAAAAAAATAGCAGTGCTGGAGATGTCTGCTGTGTCCGAAGACATGGCCATTAGGACACCCATCCACATTTATTGGTCTTTTGGCAACCACATTTCTTCCCAACACAAGAAGAAACACGCCAACACAGCACTGAATTCAGATATTTAAAGGGTCACTGAAATAGTCACCGAGAATACCACAAAATGGGGACTAACTTTAGGACGGCAAAAGGAACAATAGTTGAGAATCCACATACATACAATCCAAAGAGAGCTCCAAACAAAGGTCCAGAAGTCCAAGGTAAATAATGATAAAATTGATGTTAAAATGTTGATAAAGAGTCCAAGGTAATTTGCTGTGAATCAGTTTTTATCATTAAATCACCTTGGACTCTTGGACGTTTGTTTGGCACTCTCATTGGATTGTATGTACATTTCTTCCTAACACCTGACCTTCACACCGAAAAATGGGCATACACGATATTTAACCAGATTATGGACACCAGCTGTCATTCAATTGTATGTGATACTTTGGCTCCCAATAACTTACAGAGCTGGAATTCTAGATTAATAGATGAAATGTTAAACTATGAAGACTCATAGGCTACTTTGAATATAACCACATATATGTATATATTAGAGAAAAGCGAATCAAGCTACAGATCTAGTGAATCTGATGTTTTCCTGTCAATTGTAACATTGCTAACCTCCTGAATTTGTGCATACAGATTTGCCCAATCTGGAGAATTATACAATTCATGAGGTCAGACAACTGGGAATCAAGAACTGCATGATATTTAATGCATAGAGGAATCAATCTACATATATTCAGTAGAGTCATAACATTCTGAGTAATATTTTAAAAAATCTTTTGGTCAAATGCAAACAGCATCTACATATATAGCATTTTAGGTTCTAGAGGGGAATACCCACATGTTAAAATTTCTAGCCCCAATTCTAGTTTCATTAAAAAAAATAATTAATTAGCCCAGCGCTTTCTGGGTTGAATGATACATAGTTATAAAACATGCCTGGCAAGAATGTCAGAAGCATTCAGGCAAGTTAAAGCAGTATTAAACTAAAAACCAAAATTGGAATATATTGCAACTTAACAATCATTAGATGTGGTGGCTGCATTAGCTTTCTTTTATTTTCACTCTGTTTCCCCTGATGATCTGGCCAGTAACACACCTCCTGTATTAAAGTGCCCCATTCTTGAGATAAAGGAGCACAGGGGTACAGCAGGCAGCAGCATTGTTAATATGGGGGGAGGGGAGTGTTAGATGAACGAGGAGATTTAGATCCAATTAGAACCAATTGAACCAAAACGCTAGTTCACACAGCAGTTACACCAGCAGCTACAGCAACAGTTTTTTTTTCTGTTGGGATAAAGCTTTTACATGAATATATAAAAGCTGACTATTGTTAGCACCCCTGTCAGCAGTGGTAACTGTTTTTTTCTCCAAACTATAACAGATACATCTGCAGGAAAGCTTGTCCTGTTGAAAAACTTACTGACCAGATAACCAGACAAAAGTAAAAGAAAGCCTAAAAAGAAAACCAATACAGCCATCACATCTATGAACATGTAAGCTGCAATATAATAAACGTTTGCTTTTGGTATAATACCGCAAAAAACACAACAAAAAAATTAATCTCCCTGCAAGTAAGAGCACATTATGAAAGACTTATCTGAAAACGAAGCCCTCCAGCAAAAGACTACCATGGCTCCCGGGGACTTCCATCTTCACCCAGTCTTACTTCCGGGTTGCAGGCATTTGACTGGCCGAGCTGCAATGGCGTCACTCCCGCGCAAGATTCACAACTGAGGCACGGCTCTCTCTATGGATGGCACACCGTCCATTGGGAGCGCAGTGTGCATGCACCGGTGACATCACTGATGCTGCTAAAGTAAACATCTCCTAAGTGGTGCATATTTAGGAGATATTTATTGTACCTACAGGTTAGCCTAATTATAGGCTTGCCTGTAGGTATAAATCATTACAATGTGTTTTCTACCACTTGAAACAAAATGTGCTGTATTTTTTCTAAGAGATGAATGCCTGTATCTTCAGCCCCATCTAGTGGGCAAAATGTGGCATAGTTTTCTCATTGAGGGATTTCAGAAAACTTTACCAAATTTTGGCCACTAGATGGAGCTGAAGATACAAGCAATACAGGACATTTCATTTAACCTGCATGAACGCTTCTGACTTTTGTGCAATGTATGTTTTCATAAAGTGTCCTTTAACTTGCTTCTGGTGAGCTAAGGGGGTCATGGACACACATGGGGCAGATTATCAAATCAGTGTGGGTTCATAAGAGAATGGTGCAAAGAATAAGCATTTGTGGCATAGAGGACAACCCCTGTATGTAAAAAAAAAAAAAGTCTAAAAAATGAATGCTGGGGCCATGCTCCAGGAGAGGGAATGCCGCCCAACCTGGAGTTGGGTTTTAAGATTCTCGGTTAACCCTCTGCTCACAGCTACTGTATACACCATTGCTAGCAAAGTCCTGCATAAAAACAAAGATTCTTGGCTTGCATATTATTACAATATATATTCAAGCTGGTCAACTGTATCAAAGTAATCCCTCTGTGGTCAAATTCGCAAATACTTGGCCAAACTGCGGGGGGACGTGGTCAGATGTAGGCCAGGACAGACATCTGAGGAGTTTGCTCCATGAGAATCCTACAGCATCCTATTCTCCCTTGCCCTAATTGATTCACTGGCACCCTGCAAGACCGCTCAACAGCTGCCATGCTCGCTGCAGTACTCAGCAATGCCTTCCAATCGCGGCTCTTCCGCACAGATCCCTCACAAACAGTCCCCAGATCCCGGGTGGTGTTGTTAAAGCTCTGTTAACGCCAGTCAAAGCCCATGTCACTAAATAAAATGGTTAGCTTACAGCCCTGTTTACACCTTGCGTTGGCTTGGCTTCACTTCAGCTTCGTGTCAAAGATTATACCCCATGTAGCTTTAGCCAGGCTTCAAAGCCTCTCCAACGCCTCCATAGAAGTCTATGACAAAGCTTGTTTGAAGCTCGCTTGAAGCACCTGCAGCTTTTCAGAGGCTGTAATTCAGCTTTAGCTTTGCTTTGTTTTGGAGAAATTGCAGGTATGAGATATCAAAAAACACACACAGGGCATTTACCAAGCTTCTACAAGGCTTCAAAAGTGCATCACTGAAGCCTCGTCGAAGCCTTGTTGAAGCCTCACTGAAGCCTCTTCGAAGCACCACCGAAGCCTCAAAAACACATCATAAAAGCTTGTTGAAGCTGTATGAGCTTTAATGAGCATTGACGCCGAAGCAAGTGTAAACTAGCCCTTAGAGTCCCTTATGGAGGATCAGTGAGATTCTTTGACACCCCGGAGGATGCAGATGACTGGCTCCCGACTCTCCGCCATGAGGATCGTCCAGCCTAAACTATTTGCGCTGCCTGGTGAGCTGTTTTTGTCTTTCCACCTTCTTTCCTTCCTTGATGCTCTGTCCCCTTTCCGAGCACTGTGCTCCCTGGCTCCTTTATTTTTAGCCTTGCCGAGTATTATGGTTAGGATTATAACCTGAAATCCATCCTTCATGCCCAATTTTCCTCCTTCAACTGGCTTTAACTTTTACCTAGCCCCAAATTAGTCTGCTGGATCCTGCCCTTGTCACATACTGATGGCAGCATAGGACTGCTGGGGTCCGGTACAATGCTCCTGCTGTGATATCCCTGATACACTCTGGGTAAGAGAGAGATTACATCTTCTCCGACAAGCAACAAACTCCCCCCGAAGAACAGCTCACAACATAGACAAAGTTCACCTGTTTATCATAGCTTGCTTCTCCAAGTCGTTTGGGGGGCGCCTTTTTGGCCCCGTCTCAGGATCTAAAGATCTGTAGGTCGGCTGAGTAGTAGCTCTTCTTCTACAACAGTTTTGGGAACTAAACTACTTGCCCAGTTATGTTGCGGTTTTGGCTAAGTAGTAGGGTGTTTTTGATTGTTTATAGTTCTGCTCATGGCCTCCCTTTTATTCCTAAAGCCTCCTCATATCTGCCACAGTTTACTCACCTCTATACTGGGGGAAAAATATGTGACTTATTGGTATCAGGTTATCTGTCTGGTATTACATAACGATGACTCTGTCTGATATTAAGCTGGTTTCGTGGAACGTGTGAGGCCTTAATAATGGGTTAAACGGTCCTTGTTATTCAAATGTTTAGCTTCCCACTAACCCCATATACTTTTCTTACAAGAGACCCACCTCACTGGCTCCCACATTTTAGCCCTGCACAGAGCTTGGGTGAGACAGGCCTGTCATGCCACCCACTCCAAATTATTCCAGAGGTGTGGCCATCCTGGTTAATAAATGCCTACCATATAAAATTGACAAGGTTATTACTGACCCGGATGGTAGATTCATTATATTACTGCTAGAGATCCACTCGGTTCTGTGGGAGTTATTGAATGTATATC
>BLSH010514966.1:550046-561324 GCA_018402905.1 Glandirana rugosa
TATCTGCCCCCCCCCCCCCCCCAGTGGATACAGCAATACTGTATTCCATATACGAGAAGTAGCCCCTCTACCAACCACTCACATAAATATAGCTGGAGACTTTAACTCCATTCTGGAATCCAGCCTTGATCCTTTAACCCTCATTGTATTGCAACCCCAGACCTGGCCCACTGGGCGGACACCTTTAGTCTCACAGAGTTATGGCGGTTGAAGCATGCAGACACTAAGGTGTTCTCCCATTTATCCTCCACCCATAAGTCAGGCTCCAGGATAGATCTTGCCTTTGGTAGTTCTCAGATGCTTACAAAAATTTCTGGGGCCTCGTACCTTCCAGCTTAGCTTTCAGATCATGCCCCACTTGAACTGTCTCCAGATGGGAGCTCAAAGGGATCCAGGCACCTGGAGACTGGCTCCCAAATGGGTTCACAACGAGCGCATTTCTGAATCAGTTACTCCGTCAACAGAGTTATACTGATCTATGAATGCTAATACCGCATCTTCAATGATGGTTTGGGATGCCTTTAAGGCAACAAGAGGCAGCTATATTTCAGCCATTAAGGCCGTTAGGTCAGACACTGTAAGGCGGATACACTGAGACTGGAAAGCCAGGAGGCAGAGGCTTCTGCCTCTTTTGCTGAGCGAACCTCAGATCAGAGAGTTACCTCCAGCTGGCTCAGGCCAGAAGGGAGATGGCTCTACAATATAGATCCCTGGCCCAAACTGACGCTCTAGCATTAGCAGGTTGCATATTTGAGTCAGGGGACAAAAATGGGCGTATGTTAGCTAATCTGGTGGAGGAGCCCCAGTACCATACTGTAATACCACAATTGCTGACTGACACTGGGGACAGTATACATGTCCTCGCAGATATTCTACAAACGTTTGCTAATTTTTTTAGGGAGCTCTACTGGCGGCTGCAGTGCCGTCTCCGAGGATATTTTGTCGGAGCTATGGGGTCTGTTGCTCCCGGTCCTGTCGGTGGAGAAGGCTGAGAAGCTGGATGCACCTATATCGATACCTGAGGTCGAATCGGCCATTGCCTCGATTCCTCCCTCGAAGACTCCCAGGCCAGATGGTCTTCCTGTGTACTGGTACAATTATTATACAGCAAAACTGGCCCCTAAACTTCAAAACTTATTTTCCCAGTGCCTGGAGTCTGGAGCTCTGCCACCCACAATGTATAATGCCCATATAGTTCTTCTTCCCAAACCAGGGAAGGATCCGAGGCATTGTGCATCCTATCGGCCCATCTCATTATTAAATTATGATCTCAAGATCCTGGCCAAGCTTTTAGCAGATAGATTCGTGAAAGTGCTACCTAGTTTGATTGACATTAACCAAACGGGCTTTGTGCCGGGTAAATCTACCGACATCAATCTAAGGAGCGTTTTTACCCACCTCCAAATCCCATCTTCTTCGTCCCCCAATAGTGTGCTGGTAGCCTTCGAAATTGAAAAAGCATTTGACATGGTAACATGGCCCTTTATGCTAGCAACTCTACGCGCTTTTGGTTTTGGTCCTTCCTTCTGCAAATGGATCAATATTTTATATAAATCTCCAGTGATGCAAATCAAGTTAGGTGGCCTTCTCTTTGAACCCTTTACAGTTGAGCAGGGTACGAGACAGGGCTGCCCCCTCTCCCCGTTTCTGTTCGCCCTGGCCATGTAGCCTCTTGCCACAGCCTTATGGGGGGAGTCTGTGAGAGTTATTACCATTGGAACAATTGTTGAAAAATTTGCATTATATGGACACAACCTGCTATTATTTCTCAATGACCCGGGACCCTCGCTAACTGCTGCTCTACAGATCACCTCAGAGTTCACCACATTATCAGGGCTGCGGGTCAATTGGGATAAATCTCACATTTTGCCCATCAACCAGCAGGTCAGGACTCATGCAGATGCTTCAATTCCACTAAAATGGGTTTCCTCCCTCTGATATTTAGGCATCAATACTACCCCTAGAGTCTCCGACTTTGCTGCATTAAATCTCCACCCTCTTCTTTCCCAGCTTAAATTGAGGCTCAAGGCCTGGGACAATCTTCCCCTATCCCTCATTGGCAGAATTGCCCTAATCAAAATGAAAGTACTGCCAAGCTTCTTATTTGCCCTGGGACACTCCCCAATCTGGATCCCCAAGGCCTTTTTCACACAATTTGACTCAATTATTTCCTCCTTCCTATGGAGGGCTAGCCCTCCCAGAATAAGCAAATCTATCCTCAAGCGGCCCTGGTTGGGGGGGGGGGGGGGGGCTGGCGTGTCCTGACCTTCAGAAGTACTTCTTTGCTGCTTTACTAAACCATGCGTATAATTGGGTAATTTCGGACGATTCCAACGCTGCAGTTGTGGTGGAGGCGGCCTGCTTGGGATCCTTTGAGTTATTGAGAAATGCACTGTATAAAGGGGTTAAAGCTCCATATCCCCTAACTCGGTCAATGAAAGCAGTAAGTAAAGTTTGGCACTTAGTAGTAAGCAAGCACGGGATTGATCCCCTAACTTGGTCCCCCGACACTCCACTATGGCTCAACCCTCAACTCCCTGAATTCCTCACTGTCCCAGATCCTGGGTTTTGGGCGTCACAGGGAATCAAGCGATTGGAACATATCTATGCTAACGGCAGTTTCCCCTCATTTGATTCCTTTAAGGAGTTCTTTGGTTTCTCAGATTCACAATTCTTTAAGTATCTCCAGATCCAGCACGCGTTCACGACCCAATTTAAGTCTCCTCCTTCGGTTAAATCTTGAAAATGTCCTAAAAGATGACTCACTGTGCAAATCGACATCTACAATATAAAAGGTTCTTCCCTCGGTCCAATTTGGTTTAGAAACTCTGTTTACTAAATGGAAGAGTGAAGCCCCGGAACTGGACATGAAGGACTGGGAGGAGATCTGGCAATATCCCTTCGCACAACTGGTCTCTACCAGAGACTGCTTAATTCAATTTAAGCTCTTACACAGAGTTTATATAACACCCTATAAATTATCTAGGATTTACCCGGGTTCCCCCTCCTGTTGCTGGAAATGTGGGGATAGCAATGCAGATTTTCATCATATGGTGTGGGCCTGCCCCAGAGTTCAGGCTTTCTGGAGGGTGGTCACTAACTTCTTTGCTTCTCTGACCACGATACATATCCCTCAGAATATTATGGTCTGCTTTCTAGGCTTGGTGGGCCCTTTGGCTCATTGCTGGGCAACTAGAACCCTTATAGGTCTGCTACTGTTTTATGCCAGGAAAGCATTACTCCTTAAGTGGAAACAATCTGAAGTGGCTTCTCTCAATAATTGGAAAAACCTGGTCAATTCTGCTGTGCCGTTCTACAAATCTACTTGTCTAGCTAGGGGTTGTCTGGCCAAGTTTGAGAAAATCTGGCACATTTGGCTTGAAACAGACACATCCAATGCCACACAGTAAATGTTAGCCCTTCATAAAAATGGTCATCTTACACCAAGTTTTGTTATCCTTTTTACTCCTTGCTCCCCTAGCAATTTTTGCAGCCAGTACAATACTATGTTATGTAGTGGGTAACCAGGCAGTCTGGTTGGAACTGTTTCTTATTTCTTGCTAATCCTCTAGCTGGAAGTTGTGAGCAGTTGTAGTACTTGTTTTGGTTGATTTTAACATAGTCTTATGTGTTAGTAACCTAAGCCAGGCTTTGATTTGAAAACCTTTCTAAATTTGCAATAAACAGAATTAAAAAAAAAAAAAAGGCAAATACTTACATGCACATAGCGTATTTTATTTTACATACTGTGCCAATATGGGGTTAACTGACACACTAAGTGGGGAGTTACAGAAGCAGGTCTGGTTAATGATCCATCCGCTCAGCTACAGAAATGAGAAATTTGCTGCACTGAAATCCAAACAGCATTCATATATAACGTATGAAGTGCTAGAGCAGGTGTGACCATGTGATCGCATGTAAAATTGTGATTGGCTAGAAAACAGCAGATTTGCAGATCCATTCACTTATCTCTAATGTGGTAATGAAACTAAGGATTTTATCCTAATCCCTAGATGCACTCTGTGCTGAACACATAACTCTTCTATGACACATTTTGTTTTTAACATTATAAAACAGAAATCGAAGAGCATGTTGAGGCCTTACATTAATAATGAACACCTAACCAAATCTAGACTGTCAATGTGCAGTGTAAGCATTCTAGAATGTGCAGATTCAAAACGCTTTGTCTGTATTACTTTATTATGGGGCAGAGCAAGATACAAAACCACTGTCCTTTTAGGAACCAAGCTTTGTACAAGATTTTAGCACTCTCAAGCCTCGCTATAGCTAGATATTTTCTGCCCTGGGGGAAAATCTACAAGGCTCGGGCAAGCCCACTACACTCAATGAGAAGGAACAAAAATTTCACTTGCACAACAGAACAAAAGGCTTAAATATTTTCCTGTCCCATCTTTTTCAGAATATTAAGAGACATTCTGTATATTCACTGTCTATACATACAGAGCTTGACAAATATTTCTGCAGCAATCACCTGCCAAAATTAGATAAAACATTAATGACATATAAAGATCAGCAGACAGTTGCAAGTTAACAGTTGAGTAAGCGGCAAGAGGTGGAGCGAAACGCGTTGGAGGCGTGGCCTAGCTGGAGTCCAGGCTGAGGCTGCCATGCATCTCACTTCATGCACATGGGTCTGCTTCATGATGTTCAGCTAATGGATCTTTTCCTTTGGCAGACAGTTGTAAGGAAGCAAGATATAAGAAGATCAGACTGTAAACTGAGAAAATCTCAAATAAAACAATGTATTAGTCACATAAATAACTAGATTTGATTGTTTCCCTTGATTTGCTCAATTCACAAATTTATTTACTCATCGCTATGAAGAACTAAAGCAAATATAATATGCATAAGTCCAAACAAAGAATGTGCACCGTTCAGGTGAGTACACTAGCTATAGTCCTGTGCAGGCTCGCTACCATGCATACAGAAGAAAAAGGTGTAATGGCCGCACACACCACCGCAGGACTTACTTCAGGCAAAAAATGAACTGTTGATGCATTTCACACAATTAAGTGCTTATTCATAAAATTATTGATGTTATGAATAAGCACTTAAAGGGGTTGTAAACCCTCAAGGTTTTTCACCTTAATGTATGCTATGCATTAAGGTGAAAAACCTTTTCACCTGCAGCAGCCCCCCTGAGCCCCCCCTTTACTTACCTGAGCCCAAAACGAACCCGCAGCGGGGACGAGTCTCGCAGCTCACCCGAGCTGCTCTGGGCCTCATTGGCTAGATTGATAGCTGGGGAGCCATTGGCTCCCGCTGTTGTCAATCCAGTTCAGTGACCCGGGAGACGGGGCCGAGTCCCAGTGTTTGTGTGAAACAGCAGGCCTGCACGGGTGACCCCAGAGAAGTGTGGTGGTCACTCGAGAAGAGGAGGAGCCCGGAGCACCGCTGGAGGACCCCAGAAGACAGGGTTAGGGGCCACTCTGTGCAAAACCCTGCACAGAGGAGGTGAGTATGACATGTTTGTTATTTATTTATTTTTTTAAATGTGAGCCTTACGTATCGCTTTAATTGTGTGAAACGCGTCAACAGTTCATTGGTCCTTTGTGCTTTCTACCTGATAACTTAAAAAATAAGACTTTTGTGCTTGGAGGTGGAGGTGTGCGTCATTACTCCTTTTCCTTTGATATGCATACGTGATCAGTCAATACTGTCAAGCTACTTGTCAACACTTGCCCATCTCCAGCCAAAATGTTTTTTTCTACTTTTAAATATAGATAGGAAGGGTTAGAGCCTCTGTCAGGGTTTTGTTGTTGCCTGTGACCCTCAGTGGGAGATCCTCCTCACCTTTTACTACTCTGATACAAGAACAAAAAATAATGGGAACTGGGATCAAGAACAGAAGGTGAAAGATAGCAATAAAATACTCACAGAGTTTCAAGTCTTTAACACTCTTCAAAAAATGTCATTTTGCTGCTATCTCTGTGTTAACAACAGGGAATTTCCATCACACCCTTTCTTTCTGACTGCCTGCAACTAACACAGAAAGTGAGGAAAATCTCCCCAGTGGTGACACGGGCAGCAATGAGGGATACAGGAATTCAGAAACTGTCATGTTATACTGGTGTCTACAGGAGCAATGGACATGGGGAAACTAAAAAACTGTAGACCAGCACCAGAATAACTACTTCTTTACCCAGCATGCCCTGTTTGTAGTAAACCATACCAAGAGCATGAACATAAGTACAAAGGATGGGACCTGTGCGTCTCAATGGACAAGAAAATTATTTTATTGTGAGTAAAAAATCGTAACCTTATTCTTGTCCATTGAGGGACATAGGAGTTTAAAATAGTGTTTAGGATATCCCAAAGCTATTCAACAGCAGAGGGGAGGGCAACACAGCAGCATTCACTAACAGGTCCAACAGGAGAGAACTGGAGACTGCTTGCGACCAGTAGCCTCTTGAAGAACAAAAATGCAAATCTAAACTGAATGAGGATGAGCCCTGCGTCAAATAGGGGATCAAATGTCTAACACGACCAGAGGGAGAACATGGACAATAAACCTGATGCTCAAGACCTAAAAGAGAGGTCACCACCAGAGGGAATGGCGATCAACCAAAACCCATAACTACTTCTCGTGAAGGGAATAAAAGAGCCAAAACTTGATTTGGTCAATCCCCCAAAAGAACAGACCCCAAGAAGTAAACTAGGCTCAAACAGGTTGCGGTGTAAAAGATCATTCAGTCTATATGAAAAGGTCCAAAATCTTTCCACCCCTGACTCACTAGGGTCAGAGAGAAGAAAACTTCATTATTAAAAAGGTTGTCTGACCTCACAACCAGTATCCCTAGGCGAGACCTACCAGGGAAAACCCTCTTTACACATATGCGTAAAAGCTCACAAAGGGTGTATAGTCTACCAAGGAAGTCAGTGGTTCGATCTAGAAAAATCACTGTGATTGAAGAGGTAGGTTACATGGAAAGCACAACCACAAGGGTAGGCAGGAATGAAAATGAGACTTAAGCTCAAGGCTAAGAAAGCTCCTTACCACCAGATTCAGACAAATATCAGTTGCTGAAGAGCAAGGGGCAGGAGGCTTAGCATTACCACTAAGAGTGCTTACCTCAAAAGGCTGCATATTTGCCAAAGAAGGATGAGCTATCCCCAGATGGATAGTTTCTATAAAGTCATCAAGACATACTCTGATATCTGCAGCAGGGCACTATATGTGTTCCACCTGCTGACAATTCCAGGATGCACAGGTACCGCTAGTGACAATCGCCGCCTGCCAAGCAGGTTCTGAGAAGCACCTAACTGCATGAACCTTACCTCCCAGTCCAGAGCCTACTGATGCAGTAGAACCAGTTTCTATGGCATTGTGCTTAAGGGAATCAATGTGAGTGAGGTTGAATCTCTCTGCATAGTCTAGTACAGAGACCAAACCACCTTTCTTGCCGCAGGAAGGACTCCTACTCCCTCTTCTTGGTGAAAGCACAGCAGCACCTGAATAGTGTCCAACGGAGTCTGAACCAGGAGACATGTCAAAGGTAGGATCCACAAACATAGAAATAACTACCTGTATTGAACAGCCAGACAGAAGTCCCAGGGATATAATTTATCTTATCGGCAACTTCCTCCCCAGATACAGGGAGAAGAAACTATGCCAACCACCTGGACAGGCTGAAGGATCACTGAACTACACAGATACAGACAGTTAACAATGGTGAAACCTAACGTAGCCAGATCCAGATGGATCCGGCAGGTGTTAGGCCCTTTGGGAAGATGGAAGAGACAGGAGGTTGTACGAGTGTCCCACAATGAGGATGTCAGGAAAAAGCACTAGGCTAAACACAGGAGCTAATGCTTTGAAAAGTAGCAGTGTGCACATACAACCCCTGAAAATCCAGCTCCTTATGTACGTAGAGAACAGTCAGAGTCGGTCCAGGTCAACCTAGAAGATCAGAGGGCCCCTCTGGAACAGAGAGCCGCTAGACGGTACCATGTATCTTGCAGGTTTTAGGCTCTTTGGAAAAATAAAGGAGACGGGAGGTTGTCTGAGTGTCTCACCATTGGGCAGCCAGGAAAAAGCACTAGGCTGAACACAGGAGCCAATGCTCAAGAAGCAACAGTTATGCATGATCAAAACGGAGGACCCAGGTCCTTATTTGGGCAGGGAATATTCAGTTAGTCCCAGTTGACATAGTAGGTTGGGGGTCCCTTTGGTTACTGAGAGGTACCATGTACCCCTAAGGTCTTTTAATTTCCCTAGGACCATAAAATGAGTGGTGGCCCGGATGTGAAAAAAAGCTACAGAAACCAAGCTGACACAGGGCTGGATGGAGCAGGGGGTCCAGTGGTATGAGGCATCCAAGGAGACTGGAGAAAGTGCATTAATCTGTGCAGCAGCAGAGGGGAAATGATGAGCACCTGAAGGGGGTGCCACGGGTAAAGGATTAGCCTGTAAGGCTAAAGGAGCACTCACTGCACCTGGATGCCAGGGAGGCAAACTACAAAAGGACTAATCAACAAGAAAGAAAAATGGACAATTTAATTCCATTGTCCCAAAACACAGATCTGAACATATCCAAAATGTGTTTCCATTTGGTTACATCAACTTAGTTGGTCAGTAAAATTGCATTGCATCTAAGGTTACACCTGACCTTTCTGTCTGCCAATCTAAAACAGTACCCCCTTGTTCTATAATTCAATACACCCTGGAAAATGCTTTGTTCTTGAACATGATTCAAATCATTTACAAATTGTGCTCTTCTTTAACTCTCCAGGTGATACAGGCTACAGATGAGGCTTGAAACTGCATGTGCATTTGGAGACCAAACCTGCCACATTCTAGGAAGATATGAATCTTTCAGGCTGACACCTTAGGCATTACACTCCCGAGATTCTGCACTGACAGCTGGTTCAGAACTCTTAGATTTAGTACTCCTGGACTCCTGCAGAGTGACCCAGATGGACCATTCAGCTATCAGTAAAATCTGTTTTATAAATGTAATTTGTGATTCAGCTTTGTAAGACCTTGCACAATTGTGAACACTCTTCTGATGCTGTACAGTTTTCATGTATGAAGCATCCAGCAGAGTGATGATGAGCACCGACATCTGCATGTACACCTGCCCCTTGGTGCAATATCAGAAGGTTATAATGACACGTCCTAATACTAATTCACTCATCTGGGTGGCCTGTGTGATTTTACAAAAGGCATATAAGTAGCTATTGTAACTAGTATGACCCAGGTCAGTGTTAGCAATGCAAACCGAATAAATATATGTTTAAAGGGCACACACATAAATTTACATGTATTTTTGGTATGTACTCTCCAATTGATGCAATAAAGTGCAACCCTTGATACCCATTATTCAACTTTCTTATTGCGGTACAGACACATCATACGGTTCACTCAGAGTCATTAGCTTTTTCTATCTGGCCAAATGACAGAAGAACATGTTGGGACAGGCTCAGAAATTAGAACAGCTTGTGTCTGAGCTGCTGCATGAAACTAATTAGGGACAACAGAGGCCAGGGCTACAGGGGTATTAAACAATGAGTCAAGGGTGAAAAATAAAGAATATAGGAATTTAAACGAGCCACAAAACACAGCACTTTGAGACACTGCAGGTAAGAATACCTAACACTAGTCTGATAATTTATTTGCTAGAGATATAGCAGGAGCAGACAGTGCTTGATTCACAGACTAGGTAATGCTTGACAGCACAGGTGATAATATAATGTGACCATCCTAAGGAGGTAATGGTAACCATACCCCTACCAAATGTCATCTTCTGACACAAGAGCTGAAAATCTCATGAATTCAGCCAGAGCTAGAGGGCATCATGATATGTATATGCTCTCAGCATCCCCTACCTGTATCACCCTGTGTGCCCTTACATCTTTGTCCAAGGGCCATGCAGTCCAGCAGTCTGGGATTTTAGCTGTTTTATAAATAAATGTACATTTATAAATGTACATGTATAAAATCTCTGATAGTGTGGTTGATGTTTAGAAAGCCTGTCACTCACAATGCAACATGTGCCAACCTAAAGTAGAGCTATAGACAAAGCTTTTTTTTCATTTTGGATAGAGCAAGGAAGAGTTATTATCCCTGACAGATTTTTTTTCGCCATCTGTGTCCCATTGCGGAGATTTCCCTTCACTTCCTGTGCCATAGCCAAACAGGAAGTGAGAGGAAATCCCTGTAAATCAAAGGGATTCCTTGGGGACCCCCAGCTCACCAGAACTAGTGTACCCATTGGAAGATTTCCCCTCTATTACTTTTCTGGGGACAACCCAAAATTTGGGTACTTTCAATGATATGGTAAACAGGACCAATAGAGAGGGTGAATCTCTTTAACGGGGGCACAGAATGCAATAACAACTGGCAGATGTTCTAATCCCTTGCCACTCTATCCAAAACAAAACAAAAGTTTTGCCTTTAGTTATACTTTAAATATGCTGGTTAATTTATCTTCGTTATGTTGGTATTTTACCTACAGTATATAACCTAAGTGCTGCAAACTACACTCTTTTGAATGACTCCTGTGTTTTTACAGTATGGTGTTCTAAAACCTGCCCATTGGGTTGTAAATACCTTCTGAAGCAGACTTTGGGGTCATATAAGAGTTAATTCTCAGGATGAATTCCCCTGCGGTATAAGAGACACGTGGAAAAAAAATTCTGCTTACAAAGCTGGAAGTATGCATTACCTGTAGCATCTGTCTGCCAAAATCAAAATACTCGATAGTAAAGAATTTCAGCTTGGAATTAGCAACAGTATTTTACTAATCAAATTATCATTTTATAGTGTACAAATCTTAGGATAGTAGTTACAAAGATCTAGATTTAAATATGATATATATATATATATATATATATATATATATATATGCTAATTAGCTCCAAATACATTAAAAAAATATGAAAAGTGGTGTTTTCAGAAATGTTAAATATCTATCCGCTGGAGGGGATTTATCACATAAGGTACACGAAGTGAAGGCGCAGAGAAGAATTTACTGAGACAGTTTTGCTATGGGATTATAGTCTAAATTAATTTCATTTTTCGATTTTTATATTAATAATGAAATGTAGAGTCTGTTTTTTTTTCAGTGAATGTAAGTTTGAGCAACACTGTACAAAACCTATTTGCTGTACAGCCTAAATGCTCTCTATCCATTTAGACTAATTTTGGGATGAGGCCTAATTTATTTTCTATCTATACCTCGATCTTGTGATGTATTTGCTGTACACTGACTTCAACCCAAGATTAAAGGTAACAATTAACAAGTGTAATTATATA
>BLSH010514966.1:562531-588250 GCA_018402905.1 Glandirana rugosa
TATATATATATATATATATATATATATATATATATAGTATAAATTTAGATCTAGAAACATTGATGATAGGATTCTAAACATGTGATATTTTACTATTAAACTAATCATTTTATGACAACGATTAAGGTTCGACTTTAAGAAATGATAGCTCATAAAACTAAAACCGTCTGTCTACGATGTCCATTACGTATGAAGGTCGAAACATTCGTCTTAAAAAAAAGGTGCACAGAGAATATGGCGTCCCCTTAAGTAGGACTCTTAATTGAGAATATACTGGGGTTTCAGACGAAGTCTTCCATAAATGTTGGGTTACCCGTCCAAAATCTTGTGGTATGACATTTTTGTGTCCTCAGTAAGTTTTCTCACATCAAATATGATATATATATATATATATATATATATATATATATATGCTAATTAGCTCCAAATACATTAAAAAAATATGAAAAGTGGTGTTTTCAGAAATGTTAAATATCTATCCGCTGGAGGGGATTTATCACATAAGGTACACGAAGTGAAGGCGCAGAGAAGAATTTACTGAGACAGTTTTGCTATGGGATTATAGTCTAAATTAATTTCATTTTTCGATTTTTATATTAATAATGAAATGTAGAGTCTGTTTTTTTTTCAGTGAATGTAAGTTTGAGCAACACTGTACAAAACCTATTTGCTGTACAGCCTAAATGCTCTCTATCCATTTAGACTAATTTTGGGATGAGGCCTAATTTATTTTCTATCTATACCTCGATCTTGTGATGTATTTGCTGTACACTGACTTCAACCCAAGATTAAAGGTAACAATTAACAAGTGTAATTATATAATGCAGAAGAAAGGAAATGATTAACATTGTCATTAGGTCTTTTCACCTAAACGGGAGGTACTGAGGGCTGGACCCACTAAGCAGCGATCTGTATGCCTCTTCTGGTGTCTTCTTTAAATAGACCACCTGGATTCAAGACAAAAGAAAAGCATTAGTCATCGGCTATAAAAAATTGTAAAAGATCTGATTTTAAAACAGAAAACAGCTAAAAAAAAAAAGAAAAAAAAAAACGGTACTGTCTAACTAAAGCATAAAAAAGGTGTAATTTACTAGGAAAGAGCCTCATTTAGTAAAAATGAAAAAAAGAGTTGACCAGACTCCTATTTTTATTAAACTGTAGTCTACACATAACAGGTAGGCAATTATAGAATAACACTTTAAATTGCATCCATATACACTGAGGGAACACACCTCTAATGAACCCACATTGCAGCGAACCACAAGGTATAGTCACACACTATTATGCATTGCTGGAAAAATAGTGCAGGTTTGTTTTCTGGTCCCTTGTGAGGCAGAGACAGACTATAAAAATACATTAGCTGCCTTAACAGAATATATGTCACCATACAACCAAAAGGAGCCAATAGGTTCAATGTAAAAGATATTGTTGAGAAATTTTTTTATGACCATTTGCACCAGAGGTGATTGAGTTAAGCTTTGTACGCACACGCAGATTGTTGGCCAACCGAACGTCCAACTTTTGTCCAAATTGGCGGTTGTGTCTAGCGTACTGACGGCAGTCAAGTGATCGGCCAACAAAGCCGAACGTAGTGGCGTGTTACAAGCGTATAACGAGGAAGTTCAGGTGAATGTGATTTGTGAATTAGGAACACAGGTTTACACGACCGAACACTTCCTGGATTCCGAGCATGAGTGTTGCACGCCTTGTTGGCCAACAATAGTTTTCAAGTCTTGTCAGCCAACTTGTTGGCCAACAATTGGAAATTGGCTGTTGGATCGTGAGTACTAATGGTCAAATTATCTGCCAACAGGCTGTTGGACAACCGTTGTTGGCCAATTTTTGTACCATGTGTAAGCTCCAAGGGTTCCCAGTTCACGAGTTCACAGTACAACCAGGTGGCCTCAGATTACATGACCTGAAGCTTGAAAAGATGATGTGTAATACTCTTCCCTGGGGTACACTTGATGTTTTCCAGTTTATTATGCAAAGTTTTTTTGCTTCTGTTTTTCTTTGCTTTTCTTTTTTTCTTTTATCTATTCTTTGATTTACCATAGCAGTACATGGTATGCAGCCCGATATTTGGGCAGCAAATCACAGGCAATAATCTTATCTTCAGGGTCCACTGGTGTGGCTTTTTGACCCCCTGTCAGTAATACGTCTGATTGGGTGAACGCCTTAGAGTTCCAGTCTTTGCTTTGCCATGACTTGGTAATAATTTATTCTTTCTTTAGGCAGTAAGAGTTCCATGGTAACAAGCTTCCATAGTTGATTTTGCTGTAATCTTCTCCCCCCTTTTTCCACTGTTTTTCCACTTCTCCACACGGCACCCTTTTCACCAACCTCCCCACTCCCTAACCACCCCACTCACTACCCCATCAGTTTTATCTTCTTGAGCCCTTGATCTTTATTCATATCGCTTTTTTTATCTATTTTTCAATATTGATATTTATTTTTGTTTATTTTTATTTTTAAATATTTTTATTTGTTTAGTTCTTTTTCTATTTTATTTTTCATTATTCATTGTTTTTTTCTATTTATTTTTTTTTTATTTATTTTTCTATTTTTCCTTATTTATTTACTTTATTTTTATTTTTATTTTTTTCCTAATAAATCTTCTAAATTTTTTTCACCTTTTTTTCTTTTGTAATTATTTTTTCTTTTTTGTTCCTTTATTTTTAGATGCTTATAGTATATAGACTCTTCCCCTTTTTTCTCTGGTAATTTTGTTTCCATACTTTCAGTTTACTTTTTCTCCTATTTTGCTCTGGGCTCCCCCACCGGAGCCATTTTTACATCTTGTAACAGAGGGGCCTTGGGTCATGAGTTTCCATGACAGCGGCGGTCCACGGCTGGGCGTCCTCTAGTACCAATGGAGTATAATCTCCACAGCGTATGCGCGGCCTAGGTGGCGTGCCGTCATTGGCTCTGGACCAAGTTGCTAGGCGAGGGGGATGCTGTGCCCCGCTAATTGTATGCCTGGTCGTACACATTGCCGGGGGGGGGGGGGGTAACTCCATAACAAGGGTCTAAGCCCCCCCTCCTATTTATTTTATAATACACAGGGATACTGCCTTGATGAGTTTAAACTGACATCTGTTTTACATAATGCTATGACCTTTTGGAGGGAATATGACATCATGTGACGTCAGAGAAGGGGGTTGTCCCTTTTGTTCTTGATTTTGATTAGTGGTAGTTCATATATATTCTGTTTTCACTGTATGCACTTTATCACATGCCTGACGAAGGGGTCCTGCGTGGCTCTGAAACGTTGCACTGATTCTTCTGTGATGGGATCTTTCTGCAATAAAAGTTTTGGACTGCAATTGAAGATCCATGATGTGCTGGCAAATATGAGTACTGATCTGTGATATATCCAGTATCCAGTTGGTAATCGCTACAGCACCCACTAACAATGAGCCTGTAATTCAGGAATATAGACAACACAAAGCCAGAGATTCTAGATGTCATGCCCAATCTGTCAAGCTGGCATCTATCTATGAGTGGGGTATGGGGGCAGGGGGATTGGTCCATCTGCCCTGTTGGCATGGATGGAGGAATCTGTTAGATTTCATTTGTTCAGCACAGGCTGAACAAAAGAAATCTATACGTGTACGGCCAACTTTAGGGTTGGGGGATTGGTCCATCTGCCCTGTTGGTATGGATGGAGGAACCTGTTAAATTTCTTTTGTTCAGCCCACGGGCTGAACAAAAGAAATCTATACGTGTACACCCAACTTCAGGAGCTCGGACAAATGCACAAGGCTTTAAAAACACCACTTTTACAGGCGTTCAACTTTTTTTTCTGCCTGTAAACGCACCTCCGTGTTAGCCAATGGGGATGATTTACTAAAAATAGAGAGTGCAAAATCTTGCGCAGCTCTCCATGGAAGTCAATTGGCTTCTAACTTCAGCTTGTTCAATTCAAATTTGACAAAAAAAAACTGGAAGCTGATGCAGGGCTGCACTAGATTTTGCACTCTCCAGTTTTAGCAACTTAACCCTTCTGTGTCCATGCAAACGTAGGTGTTTACAGACATATTAGAAGAGGAGAATTTACTGGTAGAAAAAAAAAACACCAGCACATTCAGGTGAGGAAACGCATTTAAATGTGCCTAGACGCCTTTAGCGTTTAGGTGCTCATTCATTGCCATAGCCAGAATAAATTAATACTGGCCAATGGAATCCATTAACCACTTCCGGACCAAGGCTGTCACCTGATGGAGGTCACCTTGCCGTTGTATACCGTTGTTATGGTAGCAGACAGCTACCATAACCCCGGTATTTTTTTTTCAGCCGGCGATTCTCTGTAAGATAAAAGTGGTCTCAGCGGCGATCACTTTTATCTAGGGCGGGAGAGGTGCCCCCCTTCCCGCCGTTTTCCAGTCATCGCCGCCACTTACCGGAACAGCCAGTAGCAGCGGAGAAGATCAGGTCTGCTCCCCCCAGTGCCTAGATACTGAGTGAGCGGAAGATGCGCCCACTCAACTCCATAGCATTGCAGGGCGGTAGTGACGTCACAAGTCACTTCCTCCCAATGCTCTTAAAGGGGACATTTTTTTTTATTTATTTATTTATTGCATTTTAGTGTAAATATGAGATCTGAGGTCTTTTTGACCCCAGATCACAAATTTAGGAGATCCTGGCATGCTTTTTTTTATATTACAAGGAATGTTTACATTTCTTGTAATAGGAATAAAGTAATAATTTTTTTTTTAAAAGAGCGGTGTAAAAATAAAAAAATGAAACGTAAAACATATAAGAAAAAAAAATTAAAGCACCCTGTTCCGCCGAGCTCGCGTGCAGAAGCGAATGAATACGTAAGTCACGCCCGCATATGAAAATAATGTTCAAACCACACATGTGAGGTATCGCCGCGATCGTTAGAGGGAGAGCAATAATTCTAGTATTAGACGTCCTCTGTAACTCAAAATTGGTAACCTGTAGGAATTTTTAAACATCGCCAATGGAGATTTTTAAGTGAAAACGTTTGACGCCATTCCATGAGCAGGCGCAATTTTGAAGCATGACATGTTGGCGTAACATTATCTTTCACAGTATGGAAAAAAATGGGCTAACTTTACTGATGTCTTATTTTTTTAACTCAAAAAAGTGACATTTAAAAAAAAAAAAATTGCGCTTGTAAGACCGCTGCGCAAATACGATGCAACAAAAAGTATTGCAACGACCGCCATTTTATTCTCTAGGGTGTTAGAAAAAAAACAATATATAATGTTTGTGGGTTCTAAGTAATTTTATAGCAAAAAAAAAAATATTTTAACTTGTAAACACCATGTGTCAAAAATAGGCTCGGTCTGGAAATGGTTAAATTTCAAATATTTGATGCGCCTGAATCTGTCTAAAAATTTGTGCAAAACAAACATTTTTTAGGCAGCTTTTCTCCCATCAGGAGAAAAGGAGCGCAGATTTTTTTTTAAAAATGAACACACAGTGCTTTATATCTTGATAAAACAGAGGGGATGGTAGTAATTTATTATTTTGATTTTATACCCAATTTAAGTTATCTATCAGATTAAAAATTGTTACTCATGTTACTGCTGTATCAGGGGACTTTAGTATTTCTGTAGATCCCTTCACACCATGACTGACCCTGCTCAGAGGAGAAAGGATATTGCCTAGCCATTCACCATGGTTTCCTCTGATACAGCAATTAACCAACAAATATGCAAGTTCTGGTTTGTAGATCTTTTGGTGGCTTGGCTATGAATGCATAGTTGGCCACTCTCTAATGCCTGTCATTAATCTCATATCTAATGACTGTTATTTGTCTTAGTCCCTGTCTTATTTTCTTATTATCTATACATGCTGCATTATGCAGCATTAAGTTTATGCTTCCAACTGCATAACCTATGGAATTTTTTAAGAAAGATATAATAATAATAATAAAAAAAAAAAATATTTAAATATTACAATGTACACATTTCCATACTACTTTGGTCAATACATTATGACATGCAGAATGTTTGAAAATGAAGAATACTTTTTACCAAGACAGTAGTTTTCTTGTAAAGCTGGGTACACATTAGATCAGGGGCGGCCCCCGTCCATTATGAGTGCAGGAGCGCCGCCTCCCCTATCCCTTCCACGGCCTCCCCTATCCCTTCCACCGCCTCTCCTATCCATGCACCCGGCACCTTTTCAGGATGCCGGGATGCATGAATTACAATTGCGGCGCTGGGCGGGAGTGTTTTTATGAAGAACACTATTAGAGCCTGAGGCTCTAATAGTCTTCAGAGTAGAGTGGGCTGTGAGCGCAGACAGAACGCTCACGGCCCACTCAGGACCTCCTACCGGCCAATCAGGTAACGGATTTGGCACCTGTCACCTGATTGGCTGAAAGCACAGGCGATTGGATGCCTGTGAGGCATGATGGAAGCCACCGTGGAAGACACAGAGCCGCTGCACACTACCCACCTAGATGGGGTAACTGCAGTGGTAAAACAGTGGGGGAGAGGTGCCGCTTGGGGGGAGGGGGGGAAGGGGTGCCAAAAAAGAAACACCAATACAACAAAGGCTTTTTTTGTCTATTGTTTCTGATCGTGCGCAGTCTTTCGTATCCAAAAACTGTACAAAAACAGTACATACAGTGGGAAAAACAAATATTTGATCCCCCGCAGATTTTGTAAGTTTGCCCACTTACAAAGAAATGAAGGGTCTATAATTTTTATCATAGGTGTATTTTAAATGATAGAGACAGAATATCAACCAAAAATCCAGAAACATCACATGATACAAATATTATAAACTGAGCTGCAGTTCAGTGAGTAAAATGAGTATTTGATCCCTTACCAACCCACAATAATTCTGGCTCCCACAGACTGGCTACAGTAGCTCATGTGGTACACAGATTAGTCCTGTCAATTTAAGACGGTGCTCCTAACGACAACTAGTTATGTGTAAAAAAAGACACCCGTCCACAGAATCTCTTTCTTAGGCTGGCCATACACTATACAATTTTCTTGTTCAACTTTCCAAAGGTCAAATCTAAACCCTTTCAATTTGTATGCAATCAAGCAGGCCCTTGCACTATATGGTTGAAGGTAAATCTAAAGGAAATTGAATAAGAAAATTGTATTGTCTATGGCCAGCTTTACATTCAAACCTCAACGTCTTGGGCAAGACCAAAGAGCTGTCAGAGGACCTCAGACACAAGATTGTAGACCTGCACAGGGCTGGAATGGGCTGCACGACCATCAGCAAGAATCTTGCTCAGAAGGAGACAACTGTTGGAGCGATTAGTCGCAAATTGAAGAAATACAAAATAACCATCAATTGCCCTCGGTCTGGAGCACCATGCAAGATTTCTCCGCATGGAGTAAGGATGATCATGCGAAAAGTGAGAGATCAGCCCATAACTACACGGGAGGAGCTTGTGAATGATCTCAAGGCAGTTTGGACCACATTTACTATACAAACTATTGCTAACACAATACGCCACCATGGATTGAAATCCTGAAGTGCCCGCAAGGCCCCCCTTCTCAAGAAGGCACATGTACAGGCCCGTCTGAAGTTTGCCAATGAACATTACAGTAAATGATTCAGAGAAGGATTGGGAGAAAGTGCCGTGGTCAGTTGACACCAAAATTGAGCTCTTTGGCATTAACTCGACTCGCTGTGTTTGGAGGAAGAAAAATGCTTACTATGGCCCTAAGAACACCATCCCTAAAGTCAAGCACGGAGGTGGAAACATTATGCTTTTGGGCTGTTTCTTTTCTAAAGGTACAGGCCAACTTTGCTGCATGAGGGACTAATGGACGGGGCCATGTATTGTAAAATCTTGGATGGGAACCTTCTTACCTCAGCCAGAACACTGAAGATGGGTCGTGGATGGGTCTTCCAGCATGACAATGACCCAATACATATCACCAAGGCAACAAAGGAGTGGCTCAAGAAGAAGCACATTAAGGTCATGGAGTGGCCTAGTCAGTCTCCAGACCCTAATCCTATATAAATGTATGGAGGGGGCTGAAACTTTGAGTTGCCAAGCGAAAACCAAGAAATCTTAAGGATTTAAAAAAGATGTGTAAGGAAGAGTGCACCAAAATCCCCCCTGAGTTGTGTGCAAACCTGGTCACTAACTACAAGAAACGTATTACTTCTGTGCTTGCCAACAAGGGTTTCTCCACCAAGTATTAAGTCATGTTTTGCTTGGGGATCAAATACTTATTTTACTCACCGATCTACAACTCAATTTATAACATTTGTATGATGCGTTTTTTTCTGGATTTTTGGTTGATATTCTGTCTCTATCAAAATACACATACAATAAAAATTATAGTGGGCAAATGTAAGTGGGCAAACTTATGAAATCTGCAGGGGATCAAATAATTATTTTCCCCACTGTATTAAACAAAAATCGTTAGTTCTGTTCACGTACGAGAAAAAACGTGGTGTTTGTCCCTTCAGAAATTTCCATTTGGAAACTCTGAATTGTATGTCGAAAGTGGTGTACACACTATACAAAAATCGAACGATCATTCCCCATACAGAATTTTCTTGTGTGTGTACAGTGTGTACCCCCCTTTAGAGTTCCCTGAGTTATAACACGGTCAGCTCTCACATCTAACCTTCTCAGGAAAAATGCAATGACAGCAGCAGATTCATTTTTACATAGCGCCACAGTCTTGTAGGCCTTGTCATTCTTCTGGCTCCTATGTCAAATAAACAGACACACTTTCCTCCTTGTGCTTCACAACGATTAACACCAGCCATATACCAACTGACTCCCTAGTAATGTTTGATACAGGCATTGCTTGTAATAATTACCACTTTTTGACCACAAATGGGGTTTAGAAGCAATGGACGTATGTACATCTACTCACAGAGGAATCCATGCTGAATATTCTCTGTCACTAAACATAAAGTATATTCTTCCCTTTACTGTAGATATTGTAAATTATTCTTATCATTTCTCATAAAGTTTTGAAAACGTATATTCTCATTAAAACTGCTGCAGCCACTGGTGTTTAGTGGTCAGTAAATTCTTTTTCTGATATTATTGAGCAAACTGCTCTTCTACAGTGAAGGAAAAAAGTATGTGATCCCCTGCTGATTTTGTACATTTGCCCACTGACAAAGAAATGATCAGTCTATAATTTTAATGGTAGGTTTACTTTAACCGTGAGAGACAGAAAAACAACAAAAAAATACAGAAAGATGCATTTCAAAATAGTTATAAACTGATTTCCATTTTAATGAGTGAAATAAGTATTTGACCCCTTCACAAAACATGACTTAGTACTTCGTGGCAAAACCCTTGTTGGCAATCACAGAGGTCAGACGTTTCTTGTATTTGGCCACCAGGTTTGCACACATCTTAGGAGGGATTTTGTTCCACTCCTCTTTGCAGATCCTCTCCAAATCATTAAGGTTTCGAGGCTGATGTTTGGTAACTCGAACCTTCAGCTCACTCCACATATTTTCTATGGGACTAAGGTCTGGAGATTGGCTAGGCCACTGCAGGACCTTAATGTGCTTCATCTTGAGCCACTCCTTTGTTGCCTTGGCCATGTGTTTTGGGTCATTGTCATGCTGGAATACCCATCCATGACCCATTTTCAATGCCCTGGCTGAGAAAAGGAGGTTCTCACCCAAGATTTGATGGTACATGGCCCCGTCCATGGTCCCTTTGCTGAGGTGAAGTTGTCCTGTCCCCTTAGCAGAAAAACACCCCCAAAGCACAATGTATTCTACCTCCATGTTTGATGTGCTTGATTTTGGTCTCTAGTGTGTTACCAATTGTTTCTTGGAGACTATGGTCCCAGCTGCCTTGAGATCATTGACAAGATTCTCCTCCGTGAAGTTCTGGGCTGATTCCTCACCATTCTCATGATCACTGAAACTCCACGAGGTGAGATCTTGAATGGAGCCCCAGACCAAAGGAGGTTGACAGTTATTTTGTGTTTCTTCCATTTGCGAATAATTGCATCAACTGTTCTCACCCTCTCACCAAGCTGCATGGCGATAGTCTTGTAACCCATTCCAGCCATGTGTAGGTCTACAATCTTGTCCCCGACATCCTTGGACTCTTTGATCTTGGCCATGGTAGAGATATTGGTATCTGATTGATTGATTGCTTCTGTGGACAGGTGTCTTTTATACAGGTAACAAGCTGAGATTAGGATCACTCCCTTTAAGTGCCAGTTCACACAGATGCGGCTTCAAAGTCGTCCAATTCTCGGCCCACTTTGAAGCCGCCCCTTACAGCGTGACTTCAGTGCGTCTTGCAAACTACTTCTGTATAGAAGTCAATGCAAGTCACTCTGAAGTCGCCCAAAAGTAGTACAGGAACATTTTTCTAAGTCGGAGTGACTTGAGTCGCTCCTGTTAGAACAGTTCCATTGTACGGCGTGGATTGCAACTTGTCAGACGATTGGGTCACCTGACAAGTCGCCCCTGTGTGAACCTCTAAGAGAGTGCTCCTAATCTCAGCTCATTACCTGTATAGAAGACAACTGGGAGCCAGAAATCTTGCTGATTGATAGAGGATCAAACACTTATTTCACTCATTAAAATGCAAATCAATTCATAATTATTTTGAAATGCGTTTTTCTGGATATTTTTGTTGTCATTCTGTCTCTCACTGTTAAAATAAACCTACCAATAAAATTATAGACTGATCATTTCTTTGTCAGTGGGAAAACATACAAAATCAACAGGGGATCACATACTTTTTCCCGCACTGTGTATGAAGTCAGACACAACAGAGGGAAAAATAGATACAACAATTAAAAACAATGATGAAAAAGATTTTCAACTCCCTTTCTATCTATTTATGCTAGAAGTTGGCCTTTATACAGACACTGCAGCTTTTTTCTTACCAGTTTATGATTTCATGGATAATTGTATATATCTTCTAGGATAGAATTATATACTTTTTAGCTTTCGTTAGCTTTTATTATCGCATTTTGGGAGATAACTTTTGTAGGGTATCTCTTAAAAGGTATTGTAAAATATATATATATATATATATATATATATATAAATATATATATATATATATATAAAAAAAAATATATATATATATATATAAATATATATATATATATATATATATATATATAAAAGTATATATATTATTATATTTTTTTCTCTTTCTTTATTTCATATAGCATTTGCTATTTTGTGATAATGTTAATCACTGATGTATTATTTAGTGTATTTTGCATGTATCTGCTTTTCTGGTTATATGTGATGATATATATTTTTCTCTCCTGCACACACACATATCAGCATTTTAACGTTTATATCTGTGATATATGCGGGAGTGGATCTTTTTTATCATGTTGCATTCTCCAATTGTTTTTAATTGCTGTATCTATTTTTCCTTCCGTTGTGTCTGCAACACAGAAGTGAAGTGTTTTGTATCTTCATATCTCTTTGTTTTGCTACTTATTGATACAAAGGTCATTCATTCCTGTTTTTCACTTACTTCTGGCTGTTTGGACACATGGAGGGTTAATTAAGCACACTGCAATTTTCCGGTTCCAATTTCATATATACCATCTTTACCGGTCTTTTGTTAGATTATGACTAAGTGAATTTTATTTTGTGAAACGCGTTAATCTATTTGCTTCACGTTGCATCATCCACTTGCAGTGGACCACTATTTTGGATGTTTGTTTCACCATTGATGATCTGAAATAAAGTGGACTCTTTTCCTCATATCCTCGAGTGCTGTCTACACTTTTGGATTGATTGATCGGGCAGCTCACGGACCTGACATGCACCGAGGGAGCGAGGTATTACAGACCCTCACCTGGAGCGGTTAGACCTTTCTTGTTTCTACACATACTACACCACCTTAAATGATCAATCCCCCTAAAGCAGATATTTAAGTCTTATTTAAAGTCACCCACTGTCTTCTTATATCTCTTGGGGATTCCAGCCATAAGATCTCCCTTGCACAGTCCTAGCTCGGGTATTTCCCACTAAGCCTTTCAATAAAGCAGTTTGTTAGAATGTTATTTAGATCTGTGCAATAGTCTGGTATAAAAGCACATTTTTATGTCTGTCAATAGTGGCTGTAGCTCCACCCCAGGCCGAAGCCAATTTATGGGTGTTCCTGTGGGAGGAGGTACAGTCAACACTGATGCCCCCGCCCCTTTCCTCTGTGCTGTGTGTTTCTTATTCTGAGTAATGTGCCTATGATCAGGTACTCTAGGAAAATAGATGTGTTCTGAATTACCCGATCACATGCCAATTACACAGAATACATACAAAAGTACAGTACATGAGAATTACAGTGCAGTTCAGTGCAGTTTGCTTGTGTACTGTAATTTTTTATGTACAAAACACCACATGTACCGTCAGAGGCGTAACTAGAACCTTCAGGGCCCGGGTGCAAGAAATTAGGAAGGGCCCCCCCTGACCTCTGGTCAGGGCCCTTCCCTCTTCTTGCTGATCCTGGGGCCCTTTACTCCTATCACGGGTCCCTTTATTACGGTCCCACAGCGGGACCCTGGGAACAGCAGAAGACAAGTAAACTGGATAGGAGGGGCGGCAGGGGCAGCATATAGAGGAACCAATCTCCTGCATTAGGAGGAAAATTGGAATGAATAAAACTTCTAAATGCCACCCCCTGCCATCACTCCTATCCAGGTGTACAAGGGAAGCACATGGGCCCCCTGGAGCATGGGGCCCGGTTGCAATCGCAACCCCTGCAACCCCTATCGTTACGCCCCTGTGTACCGTACAAACACCAATCTTGTAAACAAGAACAAGATCAGTGTCTGCTCCCTTTAACAGCATACAGTCTGGCCTGTGTGCTGAATGCTCTTCCCTCTGCCACTGTTTTCATTACCGCTCTCTATCCCCCACTTTCTCTCTCCAGCTGCTCTGTCTCTCCTCGACCAGCTTCACACTTAGCCCAACCCCAATTATGATATCACCCCCTTCCTAATTCTCTAGGCAGCCACAGCTACCAGAGTTAATGAGCAGCACTTTGAGGAACTACAAGTACCAGTGCTGCTCATTACCTTTTTTTTAACCACAGCAGGAGAAAACTCTTCTTCTACAATGAATGACAGCACTCCTCCTCCGGCAACACCGGCTGGAAGTGACAAGTGCTGTCACTCACACCTATCCATGCTAGCAGCATTTTTGGATTGCAGTGGGAGAAAGGAGAGGGGGGGGCAAGCTGTCTGGCTGCTAGTAGCGTTTTTGGATAGCAGTGTGAGGAAGGGGGGCAAGCTGTACAGCCACACTGTTCAACACCAGCAGCATGGATTGCAATGGGACCAAGTGCTCCTTGCACCCCCATGGGGGGGGGGGGGTTAAAGGGTATATTCAATTTGTGATACTTCTTAATACACATCTGTAAGACATGTATGTTCACTGTTTTGTCATATGAACAGTGCACCACAGTTAAAACAGTACATAAAAAGCCATAAATATCAAATGTCCAAGTAATATAGGAAGTCCAAATCCTGAACAGAAACGGCCCTTTAGGAGAGAAAGTATCAGGAGCATCAATCCTCTGATGAAGTCCTGTAGGAGGAGAAGCCAAGTACTGTGACGTGACATCACTCACTGCTATCTGACAACAGCCAAATGTACTGGCCAGATGTTCGGCTTGCAAACGTGTATACAGGAGTTATATGCTTGCATGAAGACGTGGATCCTGTAAGTTGTAACCATTAAAGCGTGTATTTTAAAGATACAGTGAGCACTTAGATCCTTTTATCTTTTATATGTACTTGGCCACATATGTGAATACCGGAACGGCCGGGACCTGTTTGCATCAGCCATTCCTCATCCCTGGGTAGTGGGAACCCATTTGACCTTCCTGTTATTTCAGGGGTCCAAATATTGAGGTGAGTGAGCATTCTGTGTGCTGGTGGTGGGCTCATTCATGCAGAGGATTGGTGCTCCTGATACTTTCACCCAAGGGATCCTTTTCTCTCCTAAAAGACAGTTTCTGTTCAGGCTTTGGACTTCCTATATTATTTGGACATTTGATATTTACGGCTTTTTATGTACTGTTTTAACTGTGCTGCACTGTTACTATGACAATACTAATCTTTGGGGCTATGTGAAATTTCCCTTGGTGTTCAGCTTGCAGATTATTTGTTGCTATTGCTTATATGGTTGTGCTGATTGTACTTTTCTGATATGTTCACTGTTTTACCTGTCATAGGATTTCCTACGTCCAGCCAGACATATGATCCACACATTTATTGCACACGGCAAAGGCAGGAAGATCAATCTGTTATTCCAGGTTCACCTCCTTGCTAGTTGGACCAGGGTGGTGATACTGATTTATTGCCCAATGATTAGGCTGGAGGTGGGGAGATGACATTGGAAGCTGCATTACTGAACCAGAAATAAGCATGCCCCCTGCCTGACTGTTCAATCACAAGAATAAACAACATTTCACTTTTTTAACAGATATGACAGTAAACAAACATATATTTCAAATGCACATTACAGTTTTTTATTCTACTTTAATGAATACATAACTGGATCAAATGGTAGTTTATCATATCAGCCTGGAGTTCAGCTTTAAATCTAGATATGAAAACCCGTGAGCACTTTTAGAAACTGTAACAATAGCGTATGCCCTTTAATGCCAATCCGGCAGTACATAATGCGTTTATAAATATCCAATGTTTGTGTTGTTTTAGATTATACGGGTTCCTGCACACAGAGCGATGTGCACGTGAAATTTACAAAGGCTAAGCCGGACCCTGACATATGAGAACCGCTTGATTTATTTCTGTCCTGCTGTAAAATATTAACAAGGCAGAAAAAGAAGCTGACAGACAATGGGAAGAATGGATCAGAAAAGGAACTGCGGCAGGTCAGGAACTTGTCACCCTGCACGAAAACGAAATCACCATCGGTACAGGCAATGACACTAACGCAAATGTATTTCCCTATTATCTGCACTCACTGCATATGCTCCAATCAGGAATGCTGCGTTGGCTCTTTTCCGCTGATCATAGCCGGTGTAATGAACTATCTTCTTCCTTGACAAGCTGAACGACTGCAAAGAGATACATATGTTATCGTTAGGTCAACAAAAAATCGTTTTTCTTTTTTCTTAGGAATTTCAAATATCATTATTAAAGAGTAACTTCACTTTGGTTGAGAAAAAAAAATCCCCCACTGGGTGATCTATGTACATTGTAGGGATTTTAACAAACTTTGTTGCAGATTCCTACCTTTTGTTATTCTGAAGAAAAAGCAGTTTGTGTCCATGTGCTAAGTGAATCTGTATGGGAGTGGTTTTATAGTCATCAATCATGTACTGCACTTGCAGGGCTCTAATGGACAGTTGCAGGGACTGCATCCCTTAAGCCCCCATTCACATGTCAAATCGCAGCCAATTGCTGGCAATGGCACTGTCCCAATCAGTGTGCCGCCACACCAATTTCCAAAAGTAGTTCCTGCACTACTTTTGGCAACTTCGGGGATGACTTCAATAGACATCTGTGCATGAACCCGTACAGATGCCTTTCCAGTTGCCCCCAAAGTCGGACTAAAATGCGGCTTTGAAATTTTGCGAGTTCAGATGAAGTCGCACGATTTCAAAGCTGCGTTCAGGGCTTAGACATGATTTCCTTCTGAGAGTATCTCACTAAAACTGACATTTTTTTTTTTTTTTGCAGGGGATGCTCAAAATCTGACTTGTGCAGAGTACTGGGAAAATCAGTGAGCCAATCACACAAGCAGGAAATTACATTTCTGGGCGGGGCGGCGTTCTGTACACCATCTGTGTACAGAAGGCCCACAGGTATCCATATTGCATTGCATTTTACAGAAAATTACAACACTGCTGATTCCAAAGTAAAGGTAATTTTTAATAACATTAAAATACAATATGACTACTGCCACAATTGTATATGCTGTATATTTTAATTGCTGATTTTTTCCCCCACAAATGTAGAGTTACCTTTTAAGTATGAACTTAAGCTGGCCATACACTAGTAGATTTTCGAATGAACGTTCATACGTACATGCTTACAATTCACTTACTTAATTCTCAGTACATCTGACACTTGATGAATGATGCTTAATAGTATTTAAAAATTCTGTTTGCTTTTAACATTTGATTTCAAATGAACTGACCTTACTGAACGAAAACTACATAAACTTAGATGTATGTTTATTGGAAAAAAATATTACATCCCGCACCTTTGATATCTCTCTTCACTGTGATCAAAAACAATTGCTGATTTTAGCTCATTAAAAATTAGAAAAATTTAGGAACGTTCTTAAAACTAAAAAGGTTGACCAAAATTTTACTAATGTATAGCCAGCACTAGATAGAAATATAGCATTTCATTAGAAATAAAGGTATACAATTACAATACAGTATCACCTGGCTAAGGAGATATCAGCATTACAGTGTTTACTTTCACATGAACAAGGCTGGATTTCTACATGCGAACATAGCCCATGGCCTAGGGTGGCAAGGCTGTTATGGGTGGCATGCAGCTAACCAGATATTATGTTACATTCCCCTATGTAATAATAAATTCCTGACTGCTACTTTGCGAGACAGCAGGATCCATTCTGTTGCTATATGTACTGGGGCCTTGCAGTTCCCTATCCTGGATCTATACACCTAGAACTACACTGCTGCACTCTGCATAAGCTTGTATGTACCTTGTGTGCTACTTTCCTTAGCCTAAGTTCACACTAGTGCTGTTGCATAATTATGTGATTTTGTAGCATGTTTTACGCATGCTTTTTTGATGCTTTTAGGCCTCATACACACGGGCGTATATAAAATAATAAACAAAACGTCGGGCCCGACGTCAAGGAGATAAAGTCGACGTTTTTCGGCGTTATGCATTGGCGTTTTTGAGCGCTAGTGAGCGTCGGCGTCAATAGACGTTTTTTAAAAAAAAATCATTCCTCTGCTATTTTTCAACCTAAAAACATCGGCGTCAAAAAACGCCGGAAAACGCCGGTACAATATTAGGTGGCGTTTGTTGGCGTCTGTTGGCGTCTCGTGGCGTTTTGCGGCGCTTTTTGACGTCGTTGCAGCCAAGGAACGCGCTGGTCGTGGGTTCTCTGATACGCCAACGCCATCTACAGCTCAAAAACGCCGACGTATTTTATGTGGCCATTGACTAACATGGGGAGCAGCTAAAAAACGTCAGTAGACGCCGGCGTCAAAATACGCCCGTGTGTATGAGGCCTAATTTTTATTTTCTGACGTTGTTAAGCAGAAATCCTTCCAAAAACACACCAAAAACATATGTGCATGCATTTTTCATGCACTCTTATTGAAATCTATGGGGCAACAACTTCAGTAAGGTGCACTAAATCAAGCACCTGCTCCTTTTCAAACATCGCACTGCACCATGCTGCATTGATGTGCATTATAGAGAATGTGGTTTCCAAAGTTGTGCATTGCAGTATGGCGGCAGACGCAGAAGAAATTGCACTAGTGTGAACAGGGCATTAAAGCAGATCTACACACCATTCCCCCCCAATGATAAGGTGTCCACGTGCTCTCTGGCCAGCAGCCGGCATCTTTGTCAGGTATTCTTTTGGGTGTGGAGCTTCAGCCTTCTTGATGGTCGGGCCAAGATGACTTAAAGCGGTAGTAAACCCATCCATTTAACAGTTTAAAAACCAGTTACATTTCCGGCACGTGCCGGAAATGTAACACTCCCATTGATTGTGCTCTAAACCAAACTGTCAAACGATTCAATGGCTGGTGTCATAGGTGATCACATGTGCAGCATTGTGGCAGTTGTAGATTAAACAGAGGCCAAGATGGCAGCTCCCTTGGCTGAAAATGATAGGAGGGTTTACTACCACTTTAAGTAGTTCAATCATATCAGCTGATGCCAAAATTATATACACTATAGCCGGCCATACACGGATCAAACTTTGGCAGTTCAGCAAGGACCTGCCGCACTTCAATCCATGTATGGGTACCCTGACTGTACAGAAGTCACTCTAGCCATTGACTTCTGTATGATTTTTCAGTCCCCAGTTCCCAGTCGATCAGTGCCGCCGGCTACAGCTGAGAGCACTGATCACTGTATTTTGACAGCAAGAGCCAGCTCACCACCGTCAGCACACAATAGGGCAGCAGGAGTGATTCCCTCATTCACAAGAAATGTGTGGATGGGGGATCAGGTCATTTTTTTCATTCAAACAGCTGGTTGAATGAAAATAAAATGACAAATGTATGCTCATTTAGTGCAGGGGTGCAGGTTTGATATCTACAGCTCTGATCCGGCAGGCTCCCACTATCCATGCAAATGATCCATCATCACTGCTTCTCTAATGCCCTCTCAGCCAGGTGCATGCTCACCACGTACAATGCAGAGTTAATAGCCCTGTACCGTATGTGATGATGCCAAAGGATCAACCACAGCCTGGAGCTTAGGATAGAAGAGAACAGCATTGGAGCCTGCTGGACCACGGGTTAAGATAAGCAATACACCTTATCCCTGCACCCATAAACTAAACAAGCATCTAACCTTTACAGTGCAGTAAGGCCCCACCGCAAGGATAAACTGTGTCCAATTCCTGGAATTCAGCTTTAAACGCTTAATTTGCTCAGATTGGCAATGGTTTTGTTTTTGTTGATTATGGTAATGATCAACAGATGTCACATATATTTTACTACGCATGCTTTTAGTTTTGTATGTATTCACACACACATCCTCAACTAAAAAAGTAAACATTTGCTATGTTACAGGGGACATTTACAAATGTTCAAACCTAAGTTTATCTAAAACAAAAAAAAAAATCAACATAAGTGACATGACTTACCTTCAGTGAGATGTGCTCTTTGCGCTGATGTGACCCCCTTCACAGAAATATTATTCCTCCAATACGCCCACCCACCCCTGACACCATAATATTCAGTGTGGTGGGGGCTAATAGAACTAAGGGGCTGTGACAGGTTCTCATCAAGAGTGCTCAACTATGCCAACCCTTTCTGCCCCTGGCCTACATTCATTGAAGCTACTACAGCTTTAGGCTGGGACAAAGCAGCTCGCAGCAGGGGTCCGGCGAGTCCCTGTTCACCATTTTAGGTCCAATGTCTGCCCCAATTTTGGGCTGAATTCGGACCTGAAATGAACCAGACGATGCACAGGACTCCTGTGCGACTTGCACTGGAGCCGCTCCAGAGATGTGTGAACCGGCTCCATAGAGAGCCAGTCACAATTTCCTGACTTGCGAATTGGATGCAAATTGGATGCAGAGAAATCTGCATCCAATTCGCAGTAGTGTGGACCCAGCCTTAAAGAATGAAACAAGATCTGCAAATGGAGGACAGGTGGATGATTGATAGGTCCATCCACACCATTCATGATCATGTTTCATTTATAAAAGCTGTAGTATGGCTTCAATGAATGGAGGAGCTGGGCAGAAATCGTTGAGCCCTTCTGATGAGCGACTGTCACAGCCCCTTGGTTCTATTAACCCCCAGTGAACTGGAAGATTACAGCAGTGGGGTGGGGGGCCTCAGAGGAGGAAAAGTTCTTTGAAAGGAGGACAGCAGCACAAGGGACACATCTCAATGAAGGTTAGGTCCCTTGTGCTAATTTTCTTTCTTTTGTTTTAAGGAAACTTAGGCTTTAATTGTAACTAAGTAGTATCTTGAAAAATAGTTTTGTCTTGAATTCCTCCTGAAAAATAGCACTGCACATCCTAGTATGTGAAGAAGGGGCCTAGGCTGTGTACTGCCTCTGCTGGCTGTGACTGCTAGTCTCACAAGATTTAAAATGAGATTTGGTGATGTCATTACTGTTCTCTTTGCTGGAGGGGAATCTATGCTGCACGTATCCCTCTGTTTCTGCTTCATTCACTCTGAGGATCAGTGCTACTACTCCTTGTGCTTCTTGACTATTCCCCCATCAGTTAATGGATGCAATGGAGGTGGGGTGCATTTTGTTCTGCATGACATGGTGACAGGTTTCCTTTAAGGTGCCTACATATACATGGGATGACTGTTGACCAATATGTACAATTATATCTTTAAGTATCTGCAGATACCCCTTGTCAAATCATTTTAGGAATAATATTCAACTGGTCAAGTCTTAATTGTATTTTTATTCTGTTCACTATATCTTAACTATAATAAAGCTGGAATAAATATATTCACTCTCTGCTCATTGCAGGAACATATTGCAGTCATCCCTTACCGGTGTGCATCTCAAAAAGAAAAAAAAACTATTTGTCATCCTTATCTGCCATGTTATATCAATACCAAGCTTTACACTGAGACCAATAATTAGTGAGGAATCCATGTTCACTTTCATAACTTTCTATCTGAAATACACAGGGAGATATGCTCTTAATAAATCTTGCCATTACTGTAGCTGCTAATGAGAAGCCGTAGATGAATGGTGAGAAAAAGCAATGCAACCCTAATGCAAAAAATAACTGAAATTTTGGAAGGATTCAATTAGCCCCTTACCAGACCCTCAATGCTGCACCTCTATATTAAAGCAGAGTTTCGGCCAAAATATGACTTTTAAGATAAAAATACCCCTAGAATACGCATGCCTAGTGCAATGTAACAAAGGTATGCTGTAAACTATGCCCAGTTTTCTATTTGTGCAGCATTGTTTTCTTACTTTGAGAAGTTCTTGCACAGCGCGGCCATCTCCAGTGTGGGCATCTGAAGCCGCAGTGTACTTCTTCCTGCATTCTGTGCATGCTGGCTACCCAGCATGCACCTGCCGATCTTGCGCATGTGCAGTGTGATGCAATGTTGGTCAGCTTGACATTGCATGGCTTCAGTAACATTTAACATTGGTTTCTATGGAAAATCTTGGTCAGCTTGACATAGCACTGCAGCAGTGCCATATCAAGCTGACAAAGATTTTCCATAGATGTCAATGTTAAATATCACTCGAGCTGTGCCATGTCAAGCTGACCAAGATTTTCCATACACGCCAATGTTAAATGTTACGGGAGCAGTGCCATGTTAAGCTGACCAAGATCTCCCAGGAGCCAACGCAAAACCGGAAATGACATATGGCGCAGCGGCCCCTAAAGGAGGAAGTGAAATTAGATATGGGCATAAATCAGGTGAGTGAAGAGAAAAAAATAAATAAATTGCTAATTTATTTAAGGGATGCACATTTGTGCGGCATGGTGAGGAGTGAAAAATGTGGGTGGAATTCTGCTTTAAGCAAAGGTGCAGTCATAATGAACAACCTATCGGGTACATACATTAATTTAAAATAACTCAATGAAATTAAAAGTTTATATCTGAGCAAATATTTCTGTTTTTTCTCTGTATATTCAATATATACTATTGCTCTGTCTTTAAAGATATTTTAACAGTGGAGGTTCACAACTGCTTGAGAATCATTCTTCATTCTGCATAACTTCCCCACAAAACAGCAATTTCCTTGTCAAAACACCATTCCTTTGGGGAAAAAGCTAAAAACTGCTCAATTGCCTATTAAAATGATAAACATACCTTTCAGAAAGGTAGGACTTCAGTGTAAACAGAAACTTTCCTGTAGTGTATAATGGCAGATCTGTTTAAATTAAAGTGGAACTCCAGAAATGAACTTCTCTGCAAATTTACATTGGTCCAGATTGACTCAATGTAAGTATCAATACCTAATATATGGAGGACAGCTGGGGATGCCGATTCGCTGTAGTATTCCATGCTACATACAAAGATAGCTGCGATCCTCTGCACGCTGCTCCAGCAGCTTCACTTCTACATACTAAACAAAGTGTGTAGTTTGCTCGGCAGCACTGCCATTCAGAGAAAATCTTGTATTTCTTTCTGAGAATACAAGGTGTATCCTGATTAGACGAGGAAGAGATTGTGATGTGACTGTCCCTCCTCTTCACTTCATCCAATCAGAGAATGCCTTTTTGGGGAAAAAAATACAAGACATTTTCTGATGTTGGTGGTGCCTAACGAGCGACTCCACTGTGCTCAAGGTGTGCAGAGGGGTAGCTACTGTAACAGCATCCTGAAGATGACAGCCATCAATGCATGTACCGAACATAGCTACAACAACAATTAAAAAATCCAACGTATTTCGGCCATCAGAAGAGCTTAATCATGGTTAAGCCATGCTTAAGGCCTGATGGCTGAAATGCTTTGGCTTTTTTGACTGTTGTTCCCTTGCATCAATAAAACAATGTTTTAGCTGACTTCCATGGCACCAGCCTATATCCCTTTTTTGCACGGATTGTACATGGAGGTTTGCAGAGACTTCCCAGACTGAGTGTTATGTTCTTGAAGCTGATCGGGCATTGCACAGGAGGGAGTAGCTCGGATGTACCTGTTCCAATAGCTACGACAACATCTATGTTCAAGTAGGATTCCTCCTTTGTTTGCAAAGTGTTCCTTGAGCTGTGGCTGACTGACTTCCCATCTGATGGTACCTACTTTGTTTCAGGTCCAAAGCCACTTGGTATAGCCAACAGCATGACACCATTAATCTTTTTAGCTGTCTGAAAAGGTGGTATTCTGACCACCACTGTAAAGCCACCTTCGCACTGGCATTTACCTGCATAAACTGGATTCCAGCAATGAGAAATAGCGGATTATTTGGCTGGAATGACAGATGTATGCAAATAGTGATGCCCGTTCAGCCTGTACAAAGTAATTACAGGTTGATAGCAGCCATTGCTGTTCACATCCAAGAAAAACAAGTGTATAGGTGCTGCAACCTTTCCACATAAAAGCCCCGCCCGGTGCTCAGACCTTGAGGCTGCTGACACCTCCAACATACCAGAGTAAGGAAAGGGATGGTTGGCAATCAGGATGACATCCAAAAAAATAGCATTTCTTTATTAAGTAAACATGTACAATGATGTAAAACAGCCTGCGCATTTTGTACGTTAGTCCTTAGACATGGCCATGACTAAGGACTAACATCTTAAATGCGTAGGCTGTTTTACAGCATTGTACATGTTTACTTAATAGAGAAATACTATTTCTTTGAATGTCATCTTGAGTGCCTACCATCCTTTTCCCTATTGCTGTTCACGTGTAGCCATTTGACTGCGGACAGGCTCAGACACCCATCCCTAACCACAGGCTAGATGTGTACAGTGATGGTTGCGGTCAGCCATTCCTTGGATGTGGTGCATGCAAGTAAATGCCCATGTGAAAGAGGCCTAATGGTTGCACTCTTCCTAAAGACTACCAATGTAAGGGTTGTTTTTGCCATTGACTCCCCCAATGAATTGATCTTAGTAAGGGATGCTTTTGCCATTGACCCCCAATGAATTGATCTTAGTAAGGGCTCCCTGAGACCTAAAAGTTAGTTTATGGGTTCCTCTGAGGTAAAAAAGTGTGAGAAAGGCTATGCTACATAGTCAAAGAGAAGTCAAATATTCAAGCAAACCATGTTGTGTTTCCTTCCTATGAATGAAAGGTACAGAAGTACTTGTGTTTGTGTAAAAATGGAAATATAGTTAAATAAACATATATATGGGAAGCCCATGATAAGCATATAAAATAAATATACATAAACAATCACAGGAAGCCTCTGTACCTTACATCTGTTTGCATATTAAAACTTTGCTTTCTCAATAAACAGGAAGGGAATAGTGGTTGTATGATACCATAAGAGATTGCGTTAACTCTTCCTTTCTCGCTCTTTTTTACATTAGTGATTCCAAAGGAACCTTTTTTCCGAAGTAAAAAAATGGTTAAACTGCAGTAAATCTGTCTCAACTAAAAGTGAGAAGACTTTTTGCTCTGAAGCAAGATCCGTGTTTGCATTGTGCTTCAGAGGCTACCGATAGGCGGTGGGGAAGTAATGTGATGCCTCCTCATCAGGTGTTTTAACCCCATTTTTGCCAACAAGCGTGGTTGCAGGGCATTTGCGGCACTTCCCCATTTCTGAATGTATCACATTCAGTGTGCTTGCTTCCCACCGATCACTGCATGCCAAGCAGACCATGGTCGCGACTGCGGAAGAAATCCAGTAACGTAAAGGTACGTTGTCCAGGTTGCCTGTGCAAGTAGTGGGTGGCCAGCAAGTAGTTAAAGAGGAGCTCCAGGCTCCCTCCCTCAAAAATGTTAAAGTCGGCAACTACAAATACTGTAGCTGCTGACTTTTAATATTGGGGCACTTACCTGTCCAGGCATCCAATGGTGTACTCATCCGAGCCGATTCTTCAATCGGCTATCGGGTGCTGGCACTGCCATCCTGACTAAGGCTGCATTCACACTTCAGCGTTTTTGAATCGATTCTGCGCTGATTTGTGAATGACAAATCGCGGGACTCACAGTTGAGATGCCATTAATTTAAATGACACCTAAAATTGCGGTGCGGGTCTGGCAAGCCGCATCGTGTGAAGCATGTTGTCCAAAAAAAGTTCAGGAGCGACTTTTGGGTGACATGCTTCATGCGATGTGGGTTGACACGATTGCATCGCGACAATCGAGGCAGACCTGCACCACAACTTTAGATGTAATTCAAATGAATGGCATCTCAACTGTGCATCTCGCGATTTGTCATTCACACATCGGCGCTTTCAAATCGTGGGCAGAATCGTGGAAAATCTGTCCGCAATTCAAAACGCTTAACTGTGAATGCAGCCTAAGGGAAACCGACAGTGAAGCCTTGCGGCTTCACAGTCGGCTTCCGAATGCGCAAAACGCGCCGCACTTTGTGAATGGGCCACAGTCTACTGGGACCTGCGAAGTGTCCCAGAAGGCTGCGGGAGAAGGAGGAGAGGGGTCGAACTTCTAGCTCAGTTCGCCACAGCGAACAATTTCTGCAAAAACTGTAAAAATGGATGTAAATCAATGTAAACTGAACTGAACTGATATAAACTCATGTCAACTGAACTGAACTAAACTGAGAACTCATGTATAAACAGAATCCGTATTTTCTTTGAAAAAACACGAATGAACGAATGATGCGCATGTGAAAGGGGCCTAAGGTTCCTTTCACATGGGCGCCTCCACTAAGCGGAATCCGGATTGGATGCCATCGGATCAGACAGATGGGGATGCGGCAGGTGTCGGCGGACATCCGCGGATCCATAGAAGAAACTGGAGGATCTGATCAGGTCCGCCTGAAAAACTGACAGATGGACCTCATCAGACAGCCGTATTAAAGGGGCCTAAAATAATTGCAGCAGGATGTTAAATGGAACAGCTCTTCCTAGAATTTGTCATTAAAGGAGTTGTAAAGTCTCAAGGTTTTTCACTTAATGCATTCTATGCGTTGCCAGTAAAGGATTCTCAACAAAATATTAAAAATTTATATTTTTTATTTATGATTATATTAATTTGTCCAAATACCTTTTAGCCCCTGAAAATGGGGGGACCGTCTTTAACCACTTCCCGCCGGGTGGACGTCCATGGACGTCCTAGACTTTGAGCGGGGATATCTGAATGGTGCCAGCAGCTAGAGGCACCATTCAGATATCATTTTTTCCAGCTGGCGATTTTGTACACCCCAAGAACGATCATAGCGGCAGTTCAGCCGCTTGATCGTTCTTGTAGGCAGCGGGAGGGGACGTCCCCCCCCTCCCGCCGCCATTCGGTGCTTCTCCCGTGCCGCCCGTACGATCGGCGGCAGGGAGAAGAGATCCGTCGCCGCTGGAGTGTCGTCAGGGAGATGACTGATGACCATCTGGTCACCAGTCATCTCTATGACCCTCGGAGGACCGGGCGCGATGTTATGACGTCACGCCCGGCCCGGCTTTTGTAAACAAAGCCGTGATCACGGCTGGAAAGGCTGGGATCGGAATTTTTTTTTCTGATCTCAGTCTTTC
>BLSH010514966.1:601622-636069 GCA_018402905.1 Glandirana rugosa
AACATTCGTTGTTTACAGTCTTTTCTAAATCAGAAATTTACCAATTTGATTTGAGAAGATATGTGAAAGGAAATTATTGATCTTTGTAACATAGAGAAACGAAGAAAATAGTTGTTACTAGAGTCTGAACCGTCAGACGGGTCTATCCTCTCTGAGTTCAGTGAGTCTGAATCTAACGTAACTGAAGATGAATGTCAGTTCAGCGTGACTCAGCGGGACGTTCAACCTGCGGTAATTGACGTGACTTTTAACGCCAATACGCACTACCTCTAGCGTCCCCACACTTAGCTATAACGCTAAAATAATGCTAATTAGCACGTCGAGATGTGACTGGGGTTTATTTTTTTCGTAATAAAGGAAACAAGTAGTACAATTGGTGAACTGTTGACCCGTGAACAGTGTAGTATGACTGAGTAATTGTCATTCAAAATGTGAGAGCACTGAAAGCTGAAAATTGGTCTGGTTAGGAAGGGGGTTTAAGTGCCCAGTTGTCAAGTGGTTAACATGATGAACAAAGGAAATAATGCTTTTTTTATTTGGGGTCAGTGTAGAGCTGCACGATTAATCGTAATAAAATCGCAATATCGATTCACACCCCTGCGATCTCCATCACGCATAACCGCAATTTTCAGTGCAGTTAATGGCGTCCAACTTGCAGGGCGACTCAGTGCGACTTGACTGTAAGTAGAAGTCAATGCAATCTAAGTCTGAGTGACTTGAGTCTCTCCTATCTGGGCAGACTGCCAAGTCTGAGATCATTGTTGATAAAAGAAGCAAAGAGATACAATGTTTCTAGTTATTAAAGGAAAGTGTATAGAAGAGTTTAGTTTAACCATTTAAAGACTAAATCTTTTCTGACATTTGTTGCTTACAAGTAAAAATCCACTATTTTCTACTAGAAAATTACTCAACCCCCAAACATTATATTTTTTTTAGCAGAGGCCCTAGAGAATGAAATGGCGGTTGTTGCAATATTTTAAGTCACATGGTGTTTGCGCAGCGGCCTTTCAAACGCAATTTTTTTGGGAAAAATGACACTTTCAAAAAAAAAAACTAAACAGCGCTGTATATATAAGATGTTATGCCGCGAGAATCTTGAGAGAATCGTGATCTTTATTCTAAGCAAAAAATCGTGATTCTCATTTTGGCTAGAATCGTGCAGCTCTAGGTCAGTGGGAAGGATCCCCCTCTTACAGATAGCTAAAAAGATCAATGCTGTCAATGATAGGTTATCTGGGAGGCAAAAATTGCTCATTGCTCAAGGAACCCCCAGCTGAGAAAGGCTTTATTAAAGTGTATTTAAAGGCAAAATGTATTTTCAGGTAATGATTAAAATTCCCATCAATTTTTATTTTATTTTGCTCTTTGTGTACTAATGGGGAGATTTGGCCCTACTCCCTGTTCCCTAGGCACAACTGGAAGCAAGAGGAAATCTCTCCATAGCGTAGGAATTATTTTCTTAGACAGCTGTGTCCCCGTTAGAATACTTCTCATCTATTTCTATTCTGGTGATAACCAGATTTTGGATTTTTCCCTTACTTTCAGAATGACACTGGTTACTCCCTGTGAATGAAAATGGTTACTATGATATACAGCAGGGATAAGCAATTAGCGGACCTCCAGCTGTTGCAAAACTACAAGTCCCATCATGCCTCTGACTCTGGGTCTCATGTTTGTGGCTGTCAGAGTCTTGCTATGGCTCATGGGACTTGTAGTTCTGCAACATCTGGAGTTCTGCTAATTGCATATCTCTGATATACAGGGTGAATCTTCCTAGTGTGGATACAGACAGCAATAAAAATGTGACAGAGCTGTTAATTCTTCTCTACTTAATACAAAAGTAAAAAAAATGCTTTGGATACACGTTAAGCATAAAAATAAATATATTGCAATTATTTAAAATGGTACTCCATTAACTTTTAACTTCTTTTTTTTGCAAACTTACATATTGTAGGTCCGCTTGGCTAAATGTAAATATCCATAACTGATATTCAAGGGCTGCTGGAGATGCTGGAAATCACTGAAGCAGTCCATGCTATATACAGTGTTAGCTGTGATCTTCTGGATGCCGATCCAGCAGCTCCCCTCTGCACACTGAATACAGGGGATCGCTTGCTGGGCACCGTTTCATTCAGAGAACACCATGTATTTTTCTCTGTGATTACAGGGACTCTCTGATTGGATGAGGAGATCATGATGCCTCTCCAGTGGTCCAACACATTCCCCTGAACACTGCTGCAATCAACAGTGTTGCCCAAAGACTATAACAGTTGTTGAGAATGGGGTGTTTTGGAAGACCCGGCTGCTGCTTTGTGTGAGACAGCCGTGGTCCAATTCTCCTATGGCTGTCAACATAGGGTGTTTTGTTAAAAAAGAATTATGACAGCCCCAAATGTATTACTATATATGCAGCCTAACTGCATTACAGCAATAAACAGCAAGAGGTTAACTGGGCAAAGACAGTACGTAACCAAAAGCATTTAGGAATGTCTGCAATAATATTGTCACTAGGATTTTGATTTTCTAAACCTGGAGAGTGTAAAATCTGGTTCAGCTCTGCACATAAATTAATCAGTTTCCATTTTTTTTTGTCAAACCTTAATTGAACAAACTGAAGTTAGAAGCTGATTGGCTACCATGCACAGCTGGACAGATTTTGCACTCTCCAAGTTTAATAAATCAACCCCACTACATCTTATTAACATATCTCTTCTCTTTCTATATAGAACCATTTGTAATGGTTTACTATATCATCACGTATCATTTTGTTATAAAAGATGGAAATAATGCTGTGCTGGGCCAAATAAAGTAGTAAGCAAAAGCAGCTTACACCAAAATCTGTGATACCAAATTTGTAAAGAAAATAAATAAAATAGTGTGGCGCTAAATCGATAATCCACAACAATAAGTCCACAAACTTAATGTGCATAAAACCGTAATTAAATATATAAGGTCCTGTTTCATAAAGCGCAAAGATAAAAAAAAAGTACTAAAAAAGTACACAATATATATGGAATCTCCAACATGATAGGCAGTGTATAATCCTGTATCCAAGTACAGGTAAAAACAATAGCCTCTTATCCCAAAGCAAGGACCATATAGAACTCAACAGGAGTAAATACGGTGTTCAATCCAAAAAGCAGGCGGTCTCCAAAAGCAGATAGCGTGATGACGTCACATGTAGGTTGCATCAGGCATGTTTCGTCAGAAGATGATATCTTCAGGAGGATTGGCCAAGAAAAAAAAAATCCAATCCCCCTGAAGACATCATCTTCTGACGAAATGTGTCGGATGTGGCCTACGCGTGATGTCATCATGCTATCGGCTTGCCGGGAGATCAGCGTTTGGAGACCGCCTGCTTGGAAACCACCTTGTATGCTTTTAATGCGACATTGCAACAAAAAATATGTGTATTTCTACCGTTCAAGAGACAGATTTTTAAACATATTGCACTATGAGGTTTTGTCTCTTTGCTTTGCATTCCGCTACTGGTTGAGTTCGGGGCAAGAGGACGACAAGCGACATGAGGACACCTTGACTGTAAAAAGCACTTTTGGCCATTCTATTATTGTGGTCCCCACTGTCTGGTAAGAGGCTAATTGAATAATTTAGCATGGAGTGATATCACGGTGGTGACATGGACTGGAAGCACTTTTATGCATTGAACACTGTATGTACTCCTGTAGAGTTCTATATGGTCCTTGCTTTGGGATAAGAGGCCATTGTTTATACCTACACTTGGATATGGTTTTATACACTTCCTATCATGTTGGAGATTCCATATATATTATGAAGTTTTTTAACATTTTTTTTATCTTTGCACTTTATGAAATGGGACTTTATATGTTTAATTTAGTTTTTATGCACATTAAGTTTGTAGATTTATTATTGTGGATTATTGATTTAGAGCCACACTATTTTATTGACATATTTTGTATTAAAGTAGAACTTCACCCAAAAGGGGAAGTTCCGCTTTTTCACCCCCCATTCTATCACGTTTGGATACTTTTGGATACATTTTTTTTTTGGGGGGGGGAGCAGGTACCTGGTTTTGACAGGCTTCTTTGCCCACTTCCACTCAGAAGAAGCAATTTCGCACTTTTACCTTGGTGATTCGAGCAGAAGTTCGGCCCCTCTTCTCTATGCCCGCAGACTTCTGGGACACGTTACAGGTCCCAGTGGGCTGCAGGACCATTTAAAAAGCGCAGCGCAGCTTGCACATGTGCAGTGGGGAACTGGTTGTGAAGTTTCCTTAGTAAACATGCCAGTGCCGCCGACCCAAAGACTGGTGAAGAACTGGCCCAGGTGAGGACGGCACTGGATCCTTGAACAGGTAACTTGTTTTATTAAAAGTCAGCAGCTACAGTATTTGTAGCTACTGGCCTATGTTTTTCATACAGCCTAAAGATCCTCTTTAAGGTAATAAAGTCATGGGTATTTCTAAAACAGTAGCTGGTAAATGTTACAATTATATTGTTATATGACACTGCAGACCTTCTATATTGCCCAAAGCTTAAGAACTGTACACAACTCATTTCCATAGAAACAAATTGCTCTCAGAGTCACAGCCTTTGATAAAGCTGTTTGTACATAGCTCTTTACAGGCAAATTACCAAGCCATACTAATTGCTGGTGGCATGCTTTGTTGTATGACATTTTTACATGACCTTCTAATTAACAGATAAGACCACAATTACACAAGCAACTGTAGACAAAAAGGGCACAACGCAAACATGAAGGTATACTAGAAATGTCATAAGTAATGATAAGGTAAAGAAATACAAAACAGTATAGAAAATCATTATAATAAATAGAGAAATTGCTGTCAATTAGTGACAGTTATCTATTTAGATGTAAGACTTGCACCACCAAGTGGTCCCAAGCTGGTCATAAAGGGCACAACAGCAAAATAAATTGAGTTATTGAAAAGGACCTTTAGAGAACTTTAGTTGAGAGAAAAGCAAATTAGCATTTTCAGAATGAGAATTCAGCAATGGCAGTCTACATATTTCTTACTGAAGAGTTACTGTAATTTAATCCATTTGACTGATCTTATGGGTCATTTATATGCAACTGCGGAGAATATAGACCACTTCAATAAACCATATATAGTTGCCAACATCCCTATATCGACATATATAAGTAGGTACCCTCCTGGTAGGTTAGTTGGACTTTTTAGGCAACAAAGGAGAGTATATAGTAAAATATATTGTTTTATTAGTACAAAATATAAAATGGTGCATACATCACCAGATAAAATACATAACATATGTTACAGTGCATGTGATGCTGATAGGTTGATCGATTCGTGGTAATTTCCATGTACGCCCAGCGCGTTTCGGGAATTTAGAGATCCTTGCTTCAGGGACATATGATACATAGAGAGACCGATTTCTATTCAGCAAAATGAAGATCAAGATCATGAAACAGATAAAGACAAATCAAGTCACTGGCTGCCGCACTCAAGGAGAGGGATTCCCATTCGTCTCCCCCAACGTATAGTGGTAAGGAAAATGCCCAAGGCCCTCCGAATTCCACACAAGGTCCCCCAGAAAATTAGGTCAAGGTCACAGTAGCACAATGGGTGTCCCCAGATGAATAGCCATGCAGTGTCTTGGGGAGGAATAGTATTTCCAGCTGGGAGGTGTGTGTCCCTACGTCTGGGAAATATGCAACTGCACCATATAGGGCAACTTTGATGAAAATGTGTATACTTTCTTCCCTAGAACACCAAAACTGCGCCTGGACATTTATCAGTGGCTACCATGGAAACTAATGATTCTCACCTTTTGCCCATTTCCCTTAAGGCCCATACACACCATGAGAATATCGGTCCAAAAAAAACGCATTCAGAGTGATCTTCCAATAATCTATTCATTGGTGGTAGACAGCCTTTGAGAGCTGATCCCAACAATTCATGCAGAAACATCTAAAGGGACCAGCACAAATATTTTTCTCGTAAAATAACAGAATGAATGATTTTCGTGTAATTAGTATAGTATTTGTACAAAAAAAAATCATGTGACCACGACCATACATGCTTGGAAACAAAAGAATACATTACAATACAATATATTACATAATTTCCAACCTTTTATTCTGTCTTAAGAGAATTTTCCGAACTTTAGTAGAACTATTCATTTTCGATATGAGACTAGCATGCAAAAGAGAAACAGATAATCATTCGTCGTAATAGAGGAGTGTTGTGGACTAATAGTGAAAAAATTCTGCCAACATCCTATAAACAATGAGAAAACAAAGGAGTCAGCTTGAGGGCTGAGACTTGACAATAACCCCCTTGGATTTTATAGGCAGATAGTGTCAAAGAAGGGTAAATATAGTAAAAAATATATAGTTTTATTATATTAAATATTAAAAATGCAGAAATTGCATTCGTGATCATTCGTCCGATATTGTCATTGTGTGTACTAGGGTTTACTCAAGACAATCCTCCTAGATGAAAACAATCGCTGCAATGACCTTTTAAACACAAAGGGGTTGATTTCCGCTCTTGCAGCCATCCATCCATCAGAAAGCTTCTTCTCTCTCTTCACAGGTATGTCTTACATTACTGACAACTCCACCCAACAACTGAAACAGTCTGCTTTTAACATATGTCTTTTTTCAATAATGGTAATCTGCGTCTATATTCCTACAATTGCCATCTACCTTAAAATGAATTCTGACTGACTGCTCAGATGCATATTTGGTAATTGTGTGCTTGTCACCTTTATTTCACCTACATCTGTAGCCATGTAGCTTTAGGTCTTACCTAATGTATGGCTCCCCTTAGCTGCACAAATGTTGGCCTTTTTGACTCCCTTGATCATGGAGTGGAAAGGTCTGCTGTGATGTCTGTGTGCTAATATCCCCCCCAAATTGATTAATTGGCCCAATCCACCCACCCCCATCATAGTATAAAACAAAGCTTTGCTTACGGGGGATAGCATTACAGGGGGTTACACATTGCAGAGGGGTTCTTCCAAAAAAGTGGGGTTCTTTAAATAAAGGGGCACTTCCACTCTTGCGCTTCAGCGATTTGCACAAAGCGCACACTAACAACAAACTACTTTACATAACACCAGACTACTACAGGTACCTCATTTCCAAATCATCACACTTTCCTCTCTGAAACATGCATTCTTTGCCTCTCCTTTTCACAATAGCAGCCTCTCTCTTTAAATTATCTTTTCTTCACCCCTCTTCCCCACCCCACAATCGGTTCATATCATTCTCACTTCTCCCCTCTCCCTATTACTGCACTCATCACCTCTTTCTAACTCTAAGCCCACATGGTAACAAAACCAGGATGCTCAAGCATGTCCCCTCATATTCCCATGTTGCCTCCTTTTCTCTTCTACTTTTCCTAGCCTCTGGAGATATTTCCCCAAACCCTGGGCCTCCCTCATTTAACCACACCCAACATATGCATCACCACCACCCCACACCCTCTGGCAGAAGTCGCCATTTACGCAATTTAATCTCCATTCCCCTTCTTCCCAAAACCAACCCTTCTCCTGTGCCCTCTGGAATGCCCGCTCTGTCTGCAACAAGCTCACTGCAGTTTGTGACCTATTTGTCACTAATTCCAGCCAATCAAGGGAGAAAGGGGGCAAGGCCGGGTCGGGGCTCAGTGTCTGAATGTATACATTGAGCTCTGACCCAGCTTGGGTGCCCCCATAGATAGCTGCTAGCTGTGGGGGCCCACCATAGGAGGGAGGGGCCAGGATCACAGAAGAGGGACCCGAGAAGAGGAGGATCCGGGCTGCTCTGTACAAAACCAACTGCACAGAGGAGGTAAGTATAACATGTTTATTATTTTTTTTTTTAAAATGAGACTTTACAATCACTTTAACCACCTCAATACTGGGCACTTTCACCCCCTTCCTGCCCAGGCCATTTTTCAGCTTTCAGCACTGTCACACTTTGAATGACAATGGCGCGGTCATGCTACACTGTAACCATGTGAAATTTTTATCATTTTCTTCACACAAATATAGCTTTCTTTTGGTGGTATTTAATCACTGTTTTTTTAATGTTTACTAAAAAAAAAAAAAAAAAAAAACCTTAATTTTTGTCAATAAATTTTGTAAACAAGTAATTTTTCTCCTTCACTGATGTGTGCAGATGAGGCGGCACTGATGGGCACTGATAGGCTGCACTGATGAGGTGGCACTTATGGGCAGTGATGAGGCGGCACTGATGGGCATTGATGGGCGGCATTGATGGGCAGCACTGATAGGCGGCACTAATAGCCAGCACTGACTGGCATCACTAATGGGCACTGATTGTGGCACTTGTGGGCACTGATTGCTAGCACTGGTGGGCACTGACTGCTGGCACTGGTGGGCACTGATTGCTGGAACTGGGGTGGGCACTGGTTGCTGGCACTCGTGGTCAAATGTAATCAGGGCACTGATGATCAGTGCCCTGATTACATCCCTAAATGTCCTCTGTGAGAGGAGATGCCGCTGATTGGCTCTCCTCACCACACACTCTGTCAGTGTGAGGCAAGGAGCGCCGATTATCAACACTTCCTTGTTTACATGTGACCGGCTGTGATTGGTCACAGCAGATCTCATGATTAAAGAGCCACGGGTGCGGGTCTTTACAAAGATTGGGGTCGGGCCGCGTTGCCACGACCACGATCGGCGCACAGGAGCACAATTTCTGTGATGACGCCATATGACATCGTCCCAGAACGAGAGCTGCACCGCCCTTCCGTCATTTGACGGTAGGCGGGTGGCAAGTGATTAATGAGCATTTAACCCCTGCAGTGCAATATACACTATACTACCAAAAGCATTGGGATGCCTGCCTTTACACGCACATGAAATGTAATGGCATCCCAGTCTTAGTCCGTAGGGTTCAATATTGGGTTGGCCCACCCTTTGCAGCTATAACAGCTTCAGCTCTTTTGGGAAGGCTGTCCACAAGGTTTAGGAGAGTGTCTATGGGAATGGTTGACCATTCTTCCAGAAGCGCATTTGTGAGGTCTGGCTCATAGTCTCCACTCTAACTCTTGCCAAAGGTGTTCTATGAGGTTGAGGTCAGGCCAGTCAAGTTCCTCCGCCCCAAACTCGTTCATCCATGTCTTTATGACATTTTAGACAATTTCATGCTCCCAACTTTGTGGGAACAGTTTGGGGATGGCCGCTTCCTGTTCCAACATGACTGCGCACCAGTGCACAAAGCAAGGTCCATAAAGACATGGATGAGCGAGTTTGGGGTGGAGGAACTTGACTTGTCCTGACCTCAACCCAATAGAACACCTTTGGGATGAATTAGAGCAGAGACTGCGATCAAGGCATTCTCATCCACATCTGTGCCTGACCTCACAAATGCGCTTCTGGAAGAATGGTCAAACATTCCCATAGACACACTCCTAAACCTTGTGGACAGCCTTCCCAGAAGAGATTAAGCTGTTATAGTTACAAAGAGTGGGCCAACTCAATACTGAACCCTACAGACTAAGACTGGGATGCTATTAAAGTTCATAAGCGCAGAAAGGCGGGTGTCCCAATACTTTTGGTAATATAGTGTATATATCTACTGCACTGTCTATTGACACGCACAGCGTGGCTCAGCCCCCCCACCCCACCCCCCCAGGCTGTGGTTGACAGCAGCAGGAGCCAATGCCTCCATGTCCAGTGAGGAGGGACGGTACAGTTGCTCTGTTGCACAGTGCTGCATTGAGATCAAGCTCAGGTAAGTATAGGGGGGGGGGGGGGGCTGCACACAGAAGGTTTTGTTTACCTAAAGTAGAACTATAGGCAATAATTTTATTTTCATTTGGGATAGAGTAAGGGAGGATTATAGAGGGTTATCCGTTCATTTTTTGCCATCTGTGTCCCATTGGGGAGATTTACCTTCACTTCCTGTCCAAAGACAAAACAGGAAGCAAGAGGAAAACCCATCAAATTAAGACAATCTCTTGGGGACCCCCAGGTCACCAGAACTAGTGTCAGCACTGGAAGCAAACCTAATTGACAGGACTTTATACGGTAAGTACCAGTGATAAATAATAGTTAACAGGACAAATAGAGAGGGTGACTCTCCCTAATGGGGGCACAGACAGCAATAAAAACTGACACGTGTACTAGTCCATCTCCACTCTGTACAAAAAAAAAGTTTTGCCTATACCTTAACCACTTGCTTACAATGGGCACTTAAACCCCCTTCCTGCCCAGACCAATTTTCAGCTTTCAGCACTGTCGCACTTTGAATGACAATTGCGCGGTCAAGCAACATTGTACCCATATGAAATTTTTATCATTTTTTTCACATAAATAGAGCTTTCTTTTGGTGGTATTTAATCACTGTTGGGTTTTTTATTTTTTGCTAAAAAAAAAACGAAAAAAGACTGAAAATTTTGAAAAAAAACAAAACAGTTTCATAGTTTGTTATAGCATTTTGAAAACAGGTAATTTTTCTCCTTCATTGATGTGCGCTGATGAGGTTGCACTGATGGGCACCGATAGGCTGCACTGATGGGCACTAATAGGTTGCATTGATGGGAACTGATAAGGCGGCACTGATGGGCACTAATAGGTGGCACTGATGAGGCGGCACTGATGGGCACTGAGAAGTGGCACTGATGGGTGGCACTATTGGGTGCCACTGATGGGTGCTGATAGGTGGCACTGAAGGGCACTGATAGGTGGCACTGATGGGCACTGGTAGGTGACACTGATAGGCAGCTCTGATCAGTGTCACTGATGATGAGGCAGTGATGGGCATTGATTGGCAGCACTGGTGGGGACTGATAGGTGGCACTGGTGGGCAAAGGAAGGTGGCACTGTGGGCACTGATAGGTGACATTGTAGGCACTGGTAGGTGGCACTGGTGGGTATTGATAGGTGGCACTGGCAGGTGGCACTGGTGGGCACAGATGAGACAGCTGTGATGTCCCTCTGACAGAAGCCGATGATTGGCTTTTTTTCCCCTCATGCTGTCAGCGTGAGGGAAAAAAAATGATTACTGATCTTCTGTTTACATCATGTGAACAGCTGTCATTGGCTGACAGCTGATCACGTGGTAAGGGGCCGGGACCGGCCCCTTACTCTGATCTGTGATCAGCTGAGTCTCATAGACTCGGTGATCACAGAGCGCGCCCCCACAGGGACGCGCAAACAGCGCATGCTCGGGAGGACATCTATTGACGGCCTCCTGGCAATTAAGGCCCACGCTTAAGCCGTCCTTCAACTATAGCGCGGGCGGGAGGTGGTTAATGAAAAGAATGCATTAGGGTAAAAAAAAAAAAAACTTCTACCATTATTATCAGATAATAATGGAATTTGAATAATGTCTCAAACAGCAGGTGCCTGGAAATCATGTACTAAGCAATAACACCAGCAACTTGTAACTTGGAATATTTTGTACACAAAATGAATCTTTTTATATGTTTCTGGTAAGGGACATCTATTTTCCCCAGCCTGTGCTGAATTGACAGCAGGTGCCGCAGCGGACAAAAGATTCTGTATTCAGCAGTATTTGCTAGCTGTGAGCTGGTTCTAGCAAGCCTGTTAAAGGGATTCTGCTCAGATTTCATCGCCGGGACGCAGAGACTTGTCCTTTGTACAGAGCACACGGATCTCAGATTCCTTGCACAATCAGGACGAAACAAGGAGGAGGCACATAACACTTTGGGGGAAGGGTAACACTGGATTATTTCTTTCTAAAATAGTGTCCATATTAATGCCAGTTCATCTCCTGGAGACAGCCAAGCAAACTAATTAATGGGAAATAACATACAGTTTGTACAGCTAAGCAAGGATCATCAATTATGGTGAAAGTTAATGTCAGGTCACTGAATTGTGACAGCGGCTTTAAACCCTGCCTAGAGACCCCAGCATTAACCTGTCCTATGTTATAATAAGAAGATTAGTATACTCCCTGAACGTAGAAGAGACGCAATCTATCATCAGATGACAGTCGGCAGAGATGTACAGTAAAGGAGTTGTGACAGCTGACCTCATCATTGTAACATGAGATTTTATCTGACAATCAGTGTCAATATAATATAATGCCAAGAGTAAATATGGAGTTTACAGGGTCCCTGGAAAAAATACCAGTTTATCTGTTTTGTTCAACGCAGCAATAATGCTTTTTATTTAAAGTGGAATAATCTATCAGTCAACAACGACTATATTTAATCCTTATACCACTAGAATTAGTAAATAGATAGGAAAGTATATGATATTTGCCTGTTTTAAACTTTTTCTTTTCTTTTTTTTACATTTCTTAGGTTACTTCCTGATTTCCAGGCCTAGGCACATTATTTAAACACATGAAAAGCACCGCTCTGACTGTGAGAAACTCCAGTTGTAATGGTTGATCACTGGTATCTCCACTCCAGGTGCTCACGTTCAAACGTCCTCCCACACATCATGAACACTTGAATAGAAATGAATTAAAAGAACCAGCACTCTGGATTCCATCCATACACTTTATACGGATAAAACCAAGTTACAGGGTAACTGCTCACATGTTTCGGTGAGTAGCCTTCTTCTTTAACCTGTTATACCGTGACGTTTAAAGGTCCATTCCCCAAAGGATTCCATGGGCAGGTGCTCTTAAAGCTGTTGTTATCTTTGGACAGTGACTAAAATTACAATAAGGTGTCTAGTAGCCTCCCTGGCGGTTATCCCGAGTGTGGCTCGGGGTGAGTTTTCAATACCAAAAGCGGTAACCCCGAGCCACTCTTGGGATCGCATCGCAGGATCAGGGCAAAGTTACTTACCTTGTCCCCAGGATCCCGCAATATCTCCCCGTTGTGTCCTCCGGTGGAATCTTTCACCCGATGCCTCTGAGTAACGAGCTCCGTTCCCTGCGAGAGTCGCGTCGCATGTGGGCGGAGCCCGGCGGCAAATTCAAAGAGTGAAACACACATAACACATACAGTACACTGTAATCTGCAAGATTACATTACTGTATCAAATCATTTCACATCCCTTTTGTCCCTAGTGCTTTGTTCAGTGCCCTCCATGCACTTTTATTTTATAAATGTCATTCTTTCTGCCTGGAAACTTGAGAACGTCCATGGCATCCAAAAAGCGCCCCTTTACGTCAAAAGTGGTTTTTGATCAGCTAGAAAACAGCGATAGTAAATAAGAATCATTTGCAGAATTGAGCAATACTGATTCATAGGGCAATTCGTCATCAGACACTGAAAGTGACGACAGCGACAATATTGCAACTGAGCAAATGTCAGTGTTTTTGACTAGATTACATTATTGAATATATTTTATTATTATTATAATATTATTTTGATAATTATTTATAGTTATTTATTTTATTATATATATATATATATGTATTTTCATATATATTATCATTTATGATTTCGTTATTTCAAACGTTATCATACCCGGGAAGTCTACTAGACTCTTGTTTGGACAGATTTAAGTGAGTTATTCCTAAGAATTACAGGCCTACAATATAAAACGCCAAATTTCTATGCAAAACAACGTACCGCTTTGAGACGCAAAAATCTAACATAATCATACTGCCAGGGAGGTTAAGGAAAGCAGGAAAGAAGCCGTTTGGGGTGGTGACACTCAAAATAATTCAAGAGAAATAACAGCTTTCAGTAGGTAATGCTACCTTATTTTTAAATATATATATACACAATATCTCACAAAAGTGAGTACACCCCTCGCATTTTTGTAAATATTTTCATTATATCTTTTCATGTGACAACACTGAGGAAATGACACTTTGCTACAATGTAAAGTAGTGAGTGTACAGTTTGTATAACAGTGTGAATTTGCTGTCCACTCAAAATAACTCAACACACAGCCATTAATGTCTAAACCGCTGGCAACAAAAGTGAGTACGCCCCTAAGTGAAAATGTCCAATATTGGCCCAAAGTGTCAATATTTCGTGTGGCCACCATTATTTTCCAGCACTGCCTTAACCCCCTTGGGCATGGAGTTCACCAGAGCTTCACAGGTTGCCACTGGAATCCTCTTCCACTCCTCCATGACGACACCATGGAGCTGGTGGATGTTAGAGACCTTGTGCTCCTCCACCTTCTGTTTGAGGATGCCCCACAAATGCTCAATAGGGTTTAGGTCTGGAGACATGCTTGGCCAGTCCATCATCTTTACCCTCAGCTTCTTTAGCAAGGCATTGGTCGTCGTGGAGGAATGTTTGGGGTCCTTATTGGAATACTGCCCTGCGGGACAGTCTCTGAAGGGAGGGGATCATGCTCTGCTTCAGTATGTCACAGTACATGTTGGCATTCATGGTTCCCTCAATGAACTGTAGCTCCCCAGTGCCGGCAGCACCCATGCAGCCCCAGACCATGACACTCCCACCACCATGCTTGACTCTAGGCAAGAGTACTTTTATTCAAAAACTGGATCAACCCACCCCTTTCACCACTGGAAAGTTATAAGTATTGACTTACCTTGAGTTTTTTGTTGAGCTTACAGCAGTATCTGTAGAGCAATGCAAGGTTCAGGGGCCCAAAATCTGCATAGAAACTAAAGAAAAGAATAAATCAATACAGTTTATGACACACAGATGACATTTATCCGCAATAAAGGAGGGTGACATAAGAAAAAACTACACTTCAATCACTTTATGGGCTAATCTACATGGGTGTTCTCTCTGGTTATGTTTTACAAGACATTATAAAGGCAGTGTGAGAACTGAAGAAGCAAAACAGTCTGCAAATCAGTACATATTATATTGCTCTGTACAACCAGTGAGCACATCACAACCATATTAAACCAGCATGTGCTCTACGCATATTACATTAGCCTACCTCTAACGATATTCTGCACTCTCATGTGTCCTGCACGGTACAATGCACAACATTTTCATCAGCTATCATGAATGAGGAACAATGTGATTGATTATATATAATAATCTGAAAATTCTAATTTAGCCCTCATGCACACAGGACATTTTTTGACTGTTTTACAGCAGCTGTTTTTAGCTGCAGACGTTTTTTTTTCTACAGTCAATAAACCCTCCATCATGTTGTCCTATATGTCCATGCACACATAGGCTGTTATCAACTGTTTTTGGCAGGGACGTTTTTGAGCTGTAAAAAAAAGACCAGTGGGATCTAAGAGACGTTTTTCAGCTGTAAAAATGCTCAAACGCTTAAAAACGCTCAAAAATGAGGCTAGACATGGCTAAACGCAGGCCCCCAACGTTTTTGGACCCTTTAGATCAATTGAGGGGAAAAAAAAAAAGCTGGCCTTTAAAAAAGTGAAAACGCTGGTAAAATAATGCTAATAAAAGCTGGAAAAAATCAGTGATAAGCTACTGACGTTATTAGGACTTTTTTTAACGCCCTGTGTGCATGAAGCCTTAAAGTTAAATTCTGGCAGTACCCTTGGTCATGCAGAGTTGTACATGCTCCTCTCTTCTGTAGTGAAATTGCTTACTCTGCTTTCACTGCAAACTATGAGATTCTCACAGTCAGTACCTGACTGTCCCTGGACCGCCCGTTTCATTTATTGGAGTTCAGTTCTTTCAATCATAGAGGCTCAGTATCATATGAGGGCATCACCCAGGGTAGTCTGTATGCAAATGCAACCTACCTAGTAAGGCCTCTAGACTGACACCAACCCATTAACCTCCTTAGCGGTATTCCCGAGTGTGGCTCGGGGTGGATTTTCAGTACCTAAAGCGGTAACCCCGAGCCACACTCGGGCTTGCATCGCTGGATCCAGGCAATGTTACTCACCTTGTCCCCTGGATCCAGCGATGTCCTCCCGCGGTGTCAGCGTGTCTGCGGGCTGTGTCCGCAGCTCCGATGCCTCTGTGTGCCTCCGGCTCCGTTCCCTGCGAGCGTCGCGTCACACGGGGGCGGAGACCGGCGGGAAATTCAAAAAGTGAAACACACACAGCACACTGTAATCTTATAGATTACATTACTGTATGAAAACATTACACATCCCCTTTGTCCCTAGTGGTTTGCCCAGAGCCCTGCATGCACTTTTATATAATAAATGTCATTCTTTCTGCCTGGAAACATGAGAATGTCCATAGCAACCAAAAAGTGTCCCTTTGCGTCATAAGTGGTTTTTGATCAGATAGAAAACACCGATAGTAAATAAGAATCATTTGCAGAATTGAGTGATACTGATTTTTGGGGAAATTTATCATCAGAAAATGAAAGTGACGACAGCGACAATTCTGCAACTGAGCAAATTTCTGCGTTTTTGGTTTGATTACATTATTGAATAAATGCAAAATAATTGTACCGCTTTCAGCACCAAAAATCAGACATAATCATACCGCCAGGGATACTAACCATTGCAGGCCTATAGTACATAACGCCATATCTCCATGCAGAAAACCATTACCGCTTTCAGCAATAAATTCCAGACTCAGTCATACCGCCAGGGAGGTTAAAGCATTTTGATCATTGCATAACTCCACTGAAGAGTTAGCCCATTGCTTGCATTAGGATGGAGGGCTCTTGAGAGAAGTACTGAGGCGGGGTGCTGTGATATTTTCAGGAAGCTATGTACAGCACCCTGCTGGTCCATCCCACCAGCCATGATCTTCCTGCATCACATAGAGAAACACAAAAACCCAGTGATGATGCCACTGGGTCTAAAATAAGATATGTAATGAGAACAGAAAGGTTTTGTTTTTTTTTAAAGCATGTGCTATATGTATGTGCCATAATTCTTGGATCCCTGTGGAAGCTGGAAATAACTGTAGTATTCACCACTGGCCCAATAGTCAAGTAATCAAGCTGGACCAAAGTAAAGGACCATACACACAGGCCAAATATCAGGCATCATCGCCTGGTCCAATAGAAACCGGCCAACATTCGGCTTGTGTGTACGGCAGTCGGTCCGACAGAAGAAGGCCATCTTCTGTCAAAGGGACATGACAGAAAAAGGTCTGCCAATCGGCATCCGGTCAGCACTCTCAGCCAATGGCTGGGGGTGTTCTGGTGGGGGGGGGGGGGTTGGCCCCCTATCAAAAACACAATAGCTCAGCAGGGGAGATCACTGTACTAACATTGCATAGTTAGTACAGCGGCTCCTCCTGAGCTCTTCATTTTTTTACCATTCTGCCCGCTGGGTTGAAACAGAAACTTCTAGTGTGTACTAGGCTTTAGTATATAAAAATTTCCACACCTAAACTTCAACTTTAAAGTGGATCTTCGCCTTCTCAGGGAACTTCCCTCCAATCCACCACTCCCCAAGCTACATGAAAGGTGCCATCTTTTTTTTTTTTGTTTTGTTTACTTACATTTTTTTTTTCTGAAAACATGCGGCCCACCCCACATTGCACATCAATCATCTAGGCAAATGACATGCACAGTGCTTGCTGTGGCTCCTGGGATATGCACGTCACATATCTCAGGAGGCATAGACCTTCATTCATAAAGGAGGAGCGGGGCGTGCCTCCACAACATCAGCGGGCCTCTTGATGATATCACATGCAACATGGCACGGACTGAGTAGTGGCAGGAGGCAAGAGGATCTCAGCAGGACAACACTGGATACTCTGGGTGGGTGAGCATCTGAATTGAGAACAACAGACCACCCAGTAAGCGGGGATAATAAACAAAAAGGAGGGGGGGCAGGCGAAGATCTGCTTTAATCATATGACAGTGTCACTTTAATACAGGGCCTGACAAATCCCAGATGCAAGGTCGCCATAGCAATAAGACGTTTTGCCCTGGCACCTTGGCTGTCGCCCGCATGCTCCCATACATCCGCTCTCCGCCCCTTGTAGTTTTTGACTCGGAAGTGACGCGTGACGTCGCTTTCGGGTCCCCGTTGATAGTTTCCCCGGCCATCAAGGCCAGGAAAGAATGTAATGCAGTGCAAAGTGGATATGTACAGTATTTTAACAAAAAGTAAGAAATATTGGGGGTTTTTTTGCAAAATTGTCTCTATTTTTTTGTTTATAGCGGTGATCAGAAATGATGCAGAGGTGATCAAATACCATCAAAAGAAAGCTCTATTTGCAGAAAAAAAAGGACGCCAATTTTGTTTGGGTACAGCGTAGCAACACCGCATAATTGTCAGTTAAAGGGACGCAGTGCTGAATCACAAAAAGTGCTCTGGTCCTAATGTAGGAAATCCTTCCGGGGCTGAAGTGGTTAAACATGTGCAAAAAAACCCTGCAAAAACGGCTCTGACTGTGAAAGGATTAAAGGATATGTTCACCTTCGGAAACATGTGACATGTTCCACCCATAAGATTTATTTCCTAAAAAAATGGTTCTTCACTTTTTTTTAGCTGGCTCCTAGATTAAAAGCAGCCCTGCTTTAATATATGTACTGCTTATTAAAAAAAAAAAAAAAAAAAACTTTCTGCCATCAAAATAAAATTCATCCAAATACTTCCTAACATTAAACCTACAGAAAATGTTATTGTCATCTAATTAACAGCAAAGTGAATTGTTAAAATTCTCAGGCACTGCAGAATGTGATATGCATTACTTAGCAGACTGTAACATTATAATAGTGTAGGAAGGACCTTACAGGAAACGAAGATAAAACAGGCCATTGAAAAGAGTTGTGGAAAAAATGGGAGGGATAGCTGAAAATGAGCTTGTGGAAGTGGACAAGAGGAAGTATAACAGGATCAGAGGTGGAGAGCCTTGCTGACCTATTGTGTGGTTTTAGTAAATCCTCTTTTGTTTGAATGTTTACTGCCTAGCAATGCATTCCCCAAGGCTCCGCAAACAGACCTGTCACTGTGTTATAATCAAGGCACAATCACAGCCTCTGGAAAGGAGAGCCGGAGCCTTGACATATGGTAAACCTTAGCAGCAGCCTTCAATGTCACTGTACTTAGGCACCCAACTGTTTGACCTGAATAAGCAGGGTATAGTCCCAGGGGAGATCCAAGGACCTCGTATCCTAAAGAAGTGTGTGCAAGATTATATTACTTCCATCAAAGGCGTATTAAACCCAAATGCAAAAAAGTAATATATTGCAACTTACCAATTCTTATAGTCTCTTGAAAAAGTATTCATACCCCTTGAAATTGTCCACATTTTTCATGTTACAACCAAAAACGTAAATGTATTTTATTGGGATTTTATGGGAGAGACCAACACAAAGTGGCACATAATTGTGAAGTGGAAGGAAAATGATAAATGGTTTTTACATTTTTTTACAAATAAATATCTGAAAAGTGTGGCATGCATTTGTATTCATCCCCCTGGAGTCAATACTTTGTAGAATCACCTTTCCCTGCAATTACAACAGCAAGTCTTTTAACCTCCCTGGCGGTAATCCCGAGTGTGGCTCGGGGTGGAATTTCAGTACCATTAGCGGTAACCCCGAGTCACACTCGGGCTTGCATCGCTGGATCCAGGCAGCGCTACTCACCTTGTCCCCTGGATCCAGCGATGTCCCCCGCAGTGTCTGCGGGCTGTGCCCGCCGCCAGATGTCTCTGTGTGCCGGGCTCCGTTCCCTGCGAGCGCCGCGTTGCACGGGGGCGGAGACCGGCGGGAAATTCAAAAAGTGAAACACACACAGCACATACAGTACACTGTAATCTTATAGATTACATTGCTATATGAAAACATTTCACATCCCCTTTGTCCCTAGTGGTTTTCCCAGAGCCCTGCATGCACTATATTATTTATGTAATTTTCTGCCTGGAAACGTGAGAATGTCCATGGCAACCAAAAAGTGTCCCTTTACGTCAAAAGTGTTTTTTGATCAGCTAGAAAACACCGATAGTAAATAAGAATCATTTACAGGATTGAGTGATACTGATTTTTTGGGGAAATTTATCATCAGAAACTGAAAGTGACGACAGCGACAATTCTGCAACTGAGCAAATTTCAGTGTTTTGGGTTTGATTACATTATTAAATACATTTTATTACTATTATATTATTATTTTTGATAATTATTTTTAGTTATTTATTATATTATAATTTATGATTTCATTTTTCAAACTTTATCATACCCGGGATGTCTACTAGACTCTTGTTTGGACAGATTTAAGTGAGTTATTCCTAAGAATTACAGGCCTACAATATAAAACGCCAAATTTTCATGCAAAATAATCGTACCGCTTTCAGCACCAAAAATCTGAAATAATCATACCGTCAGGGAGGTTAAGGGATGTCTCTACCAGCTTTGCACATCTAGAGAGTGACATTTTTGCCCATTCTTCTTTGTAAAATAGCTCAAGTTCTGTCAGATTGGATGGAGAATGTCTGTGAACAGCAATTTTCAAGTCTTGCCACAGAATCGCAATTGGATTTAGGTCTGGACTTTTACTGGGCCATTCTAACACATGAATATGCTTTGATCTAAACCATTCCATTGTAGCTATGGCTGTATGTTTAGGGTCGTTGTCCTGCTGGAAGGTGACCCTCCGCCCCAGTCTCAAGTCTTTTGCAGACTTTCTTCTAGAATTGCCCTGTATTTGGCTCCATCCATCTTCCTATCAACTCTGACCAGCTTCCCTGTCCATGCTGAAGAAAAACATCCCCACAACATGATGCTGCCACCACCATAATGTGTTCAGGGTGATGTGCAGTATTCGTTTTCCGCCACACAGAACGCTTTGCTTTTAGGCCAAAAAGTTCAATTTTGGCCTCATCTGACCAGAGCCCCTTCTTCCACATGTTTGCTGTGTCCCCCACATGGCTTCTCGCAAACTGCAAACGGGACTTCTTATGGTTTTCTTTCAACAATGGCTTTCTTCTTGCCACTCTACCATAAAGCCCAGATTTGTGGAGTGCATGACTAAGGCCTCATACACACGGACGTTTTTTGACGTCGGCGTTTTCTGGCGTTTTTTGCAGCTCTCCATGTTAGTCAATGGCCCCATAAAAACGTTGGCATTTTTGAGCTGTAGGTGGCGTCGGCATTAGTGAGCAGAAAGTAGAACCCATGGTCATCGCGTTCTGAGGCTGTAACGTTTTGAAGCCGACGCCACAAAACGCCAACAAACGCCACCTAATATTGTACTGGCGTTTTCCGGCGTTTTTTTGACGCCGACGTTTTTAGGTTGAAAAATAGCAGAGGGATGATTTTTTTTAAAAAACGCCTATTGACGCCGACGCTCACTAACGCTCAAAAACGCCAATGCATAACGCCGAAAAACGTCGACTTTTTTTCCTTGACGTCGGACCCGACGTTTTGTTTATTTTTTTAGATACGCCCGTGTGTATGAGGCCTAATAGTTACCCTATGGACAGATTCTCCCACCTGAGCGGTGGATCTCTGCAGCTCCTCCAGAGTTACCATGGGTCTCTTGCCTGCTTCTCTGATTAATGCTCTCCTTGCCTGGCCTGTCAGTTTAGGTGGAAGGCCATGTTTTGGTAGGTTTGCAGTTGCGCCATACTCTTTCCATTTTCGGATGATGGATTGAACAGTGCTCCTTGAGATGTTCAAAGCTTGGGATATTTTTTTTATAACCTAATCCTGCTTTAAACTTCTCCACGACACTGTTTGTTCACTAAGGTTCTCTAAAAAAAAAGTCTGAGGGCTTCACAGAATAGCTGTATTTATACTGAGATTAAATTGGATCCTATTTACTAATTAGGTGACTTCTGAAGGAAATTGGTTCCACTAGATTTTAATTAGGGATATCAGAGGGGGTTGAATACAAATGCATGACACAATTTTCAGATATTTATTTGTAAAACATTTTGAAAACCATTTATCATTTTCCTTCCACTTCTCAATTATGTGTCACGTTGTGTTGGTCTATCACATAAAATCCCAATAAAATACATTTACGTTATTGGTTGTAACATGACAAAATGTGGAAAATGTCAAGGGGTATGAATACTTTTTCAAGGCACTGTAGATGTGGTGGCTGCATTCGTTAGTGCTTTTAGCCCTATTTTCATTTTTTTCACCCTTTGATGCAGTCAGTAAGTCTGTTATTTTTCAAATTACTTTATCAGACCTATCTGTCCAGCAAAAGTAGCAGTTAAACCCCTTTCACACTGGGGGCGGTGGAGCGTTAGCGGTAAATCCCCGCTAGTCACAGCGGGGATGTACCTCTGTTAAAGCGGTGCTACAGCGGCCGGATCGGTGTGCTTTAAACCCCCCACAAGGGGTTAAACCAATGTTTAAAGTGCCCGCTCTAAGCGCTTCCAAGGCGGTGTGCAGCCGCTTCAGAAGTGCTGCCTATTGTTTTCAATGGGCAGGGGCGGTGGAGGAGCGGTATATTACCGCTCACCGCACCTCCCCAAAGATGCTGCTTGCAGGACTTTTTGTAACGTCCTGCAAGCGCACCGCCCCAGTGTGAAAGCACTCCGGCTTTCACATTGAGGTGGATGGGGAGTGACTTTTGAGGCGCTTTACAACGCTATTTTTAGCTAAATAGCGCCTGTAAAGAGCCTCAGTGTGAAAGGGGTCTTAGAGTGTTAAGGCAAACCACTTGACACTGAGGGAACTTACAATGGTTGGCTTTTATTTATTTATGTACAATCTTTACCCCCAATGATAGAAAAAAAATGTTGCTGTAACGACATTAAAAGTATTAATTGGAGTTTGGCTTTAATTTGTTAGTCAAGTCCAGTCTAAAACTAGCCACAGCTGGTTTGTTCTTTTTTCGTTCAGCAAAAAAACAGATTCTCCCATCCACACAAGGTAAGTGGATAGAGGAATCCTCCCCACTGAGACATTTGGGTTGATTTACTAAAACTGGAACGTGCAACATCTGGTGCATGGTAGCCAATCATCTGCTAACTTTAGCTTGTTCAATTACGCTTCAATAAATCTGGAAGCTGATTGGTTTCTATGCAGAGCTGCACCAGATTTTGCACTCTCCAGTTTCAGTAAATCAACCCCACAGTATTCTTACAGCAGGGAGTCTCCATTGTCAGAACACACTGATCAGCAGCTGCAGCCAACTGGCTGATGAAAATTTTCCAACAAGCACATTCAATAACAGTCAATCATTAGAACAGCTTCGGTCGGGTGGAAGCAGCCACACATGGATTGAAATTAGCCCGGTTCCTGCAGAACCAGATGAATTTCAATCCATCTATTGCCAACTTAAAGCGGTTGTAAAGTCTCACAGTTTTTCGCCTTAATGCATTCTATGCATTAAGGTGAAAAACCTTTTCTCAATAGTGACCCCCCCCCCCCAGACCCCTTTTACTTACCTGAGCGCGTTCATTCCAGCGAAGGCTATGAGCAGTCCGCTTCCTCTGGTGTCACGTGTCCTCTTTGGCTGGATTGATAGCAGGGGAGCCATTGGCTCCAGCTGCTGTCAATCAGGTCCAGTGATGCGGGGGCCGAGGCCCACTGTTTGTGTGAATACACGCAAACAGCAAAACGTGGGAGCGCGCCAACACGTGTGACCCCAGGGAAGCTTTCCCTGACGGATCCCTCGATGCGGAGGAGGTCCCAGGAGCGCCACTGGAGGACCCCAGAAGAGGAGGTTCGGGGCCACTCTGTGCAAAACCACCGCACAGAGGAGTTAAGTATGACATGTTTTTTATTTTAAAGAAAAGAAAAAAACAAAGCTTTAGAATCACTTTAACACTACCCACTTCCCAGACTGACAATGCTGCTGTCCAAAAGTGTCTCCATTGCTCCTCTATCCAGATTTGAGACACCTTAGGACAGGTAGTGTTTTACTAGCCAGATCACCATGTGGAAAGAAACCTAAAAGAATAAGAAAACTAATGCAGCCACCCCATTTAAGGATTAGTAAATATATTACAATCCAATATATTTCACTTTTGTTTTTGTGTTTAATACTGCTGTAATAAAACTGATCTTATTGACAAACTAGAAACAAAAGGTAATGTCACAAAGTCAGATTTCTGTTAAAGGGAAGTCTAACCAAAATATATAGTTTTTACTTATATGGAGCCCAGTGTACTCAATAAGCCCTGGAATGTATATGTATTATTCCAGGAGTGAGATCTTAGCGATCCACTTATTTAATAAAAGGGTCTAGAGTGCAACCCCTGATATCACCAAAGGACTGCACATAGTGAACAGTGTTTGCAATGCTACAGTAAACGGTCAGAAGCTGGGCATACAACAGTAGATGAGAGACTGGGAGCATGCTACAGGAGATTGTCAAAGACTTGCAGACATGTTACAGGAGCACATGCTGTAGATAACTCTCAGAGACTGGGGACATGTTACAAACGACTGCTAGAGATTTCTGCCATTACAGTTAGCACTCCTTATAGCCCCTTTTAAAATTATGCTGGGCATACTCTGAGCGAATTTCATCTGCTTCTTAATATACTAGTGTCCCCATTGGAAGATTTACACTCTATTACTTTTCTTGGGACAACCCAAAATGTTTGTTGATGATAATGATAAACAGGACAAACAGAAAGGGTGAATCTCCCTAGTGGGAACACAGACAGCAATAAAAACAGACAGGTGTTCTAATCCTATCCCTTCTATTCAAAACTAAAAAAAAAAGTTTGGGGTTTAGATATACTTTAACCACTTGCCGACCGGCGTCTGATGGAAACAAAGTGGCTCGATATCGCAAACCGCTGTCATATGTAGGGCGGACTCGATCGCCGCCGGCTACCCGCGATGGCCCCCCTGCAGTGAAAGAACGGAGGTCCGTGTGTGTAAACACGGATCTCCGTTCTTTTAGAGAGGGAAGGGCTGTGATCACAGGCTTCCTGTATATGGAAGCCGTGATCACTCCCCTCCCCCTGCCAGCCTAGCCCACACACAGTTAGAACACGCCCAGGGAACACAGTTAACCCTTAGAGCGCACCCTCCAGGTTAACCCCTTCACTGCCAATGGCATTAACACAGTAATCAGTGCATTTTTATAGCACTGATCGCTGTATAAATGCCAATGGTCCCAAAAAAGTGTCAAAATGGTCCAACATGTCCACTGCAATATCGCAGTACCACTAAAAATCACAGATCGTCGCCATTACTAGTAAAAAATGAAAAAAAAACATAAAAACCCCAGAAATGAATTCTCGTCATCTGTAAACGCGGTAACTTTTGCGCAAACCAATCAATAAGATATGAGGAAGAATATAAATCGGCCAAAACTGATGGAAAAAAATGTTTTTTATTTTTTTTTTGATTTGTATTTTTAGCAAAAAGTAAGAAATTTGGGTTTTTTTGCAAAATTGTCTTTCTTCTTTTGTTTATAGCGATGATCAGAAATGGCGCAGAGGTGATCAAATACCACCAAAAGAAAGCTCTTTTTGTGGGAAAAAAGGACGCAAATTTAATTTGGGTACAACGGCGCACGACCGCGCAATTGTCAGTTAAAGCGACGCAATGCTGAATCGCAAAAAGTGCTCTGGTCCTAAAGTGGGAAATCCTTCTGGGCTGAAGTGGTTAATTCTCCAGCATCTACTTAAAATACCAGCTTTGGTGGACTTAAAGGCTAAGTGCACCTTTGTTCACCTTTTTTTTCTAAACTCCAGCTCCCTGATGTACCAATATAGCATTAATGGTCTTATTTTGCAAAAATAAAACAGCTTTTCATTTATTCTACCCATGCTAACCTCACTCTCTTCATGGATGTTTAAAAACGCTGCTCCATTACTTCTGCTTTACATCCTGAACAGACTTTAGGCCATGACACAGGAAAGAGTTGACCAGCTGAGGGTGGATGAGGCAGGGTGTGTGCTAATGAGATCAGCTGGTCAACTCCTTCCTGTGTCATGACCTAATGTATGTTCAGGAAGTAAGGCAGAAGTAATGGAGCAGAGTTTTTAAACATCCATGAAGAGGGAAAGGTAAGTGTAGAATAAATGGAAAGCTGTGTTATTTTTGCAAAAGAAGTACATTAAAGGAGTTGTAAAGGCAAAAGGTTTTTTATCTCACTGCATTCTATGTAGTAAGATAAAAAAAACTTTTGTGTGTAGCAGCCTCCCCAGCACTCCCTAAGTACTTACCTGAGCCCCTTCTCTCTCCAGGCGATATCCATGAGTGTCTTAGCCGTCCGGGACTCTCCTCCTGATTGGCTGAGATACAGCAGCGACACCATTGACTCCCACAGCTGTCAATCAAAGTCAGGTAGCCAATCAGGGGAGAGAGGGGCGGATCCGGAGCTCCATGTCTGAATGGACACATGGAGCTGTGACTCAGCTTGGGTGCCCCCATAGCAAGCTCCTTGCTGTAAGGGCACTTGACAGGAGGGAGGGGCCAGGAGCACCGAAGAAGGACCCAAGATGAGGAGGATCCGGACTGCTCTGTGCAAAACCAACTGCATAGAGGAGGTAAGTATAACATGTTTGGTTTTTTTTTTTGTTTTTTTAAAATGAGACTTTACAATCACTTTAATGCTACATTGGTACATAAGGGAGCTGGAATTTAGAAGAAAAAAAAGGTGAACTTAGGGCTTTATAACTCTTACAGTAGGAAAAATGTGCATTGGTGTCAGTTCACAAAGACAAATTGGTTATTTTACATACATTCATTAATTTATGTCGCCATCATTTTCGTATCAAAATGCTCAACAATAAATAATGCATTGGTGAGATATCACTTTTTCCTTAATTTTTGAATAATCTCTATTTTATCTCCTGAGATGACCCCTTTTTCTGTTCTTTGTAAAAGGCGCCTCGCAAAAACTCACTGTTAAAGCAGTGGTAAAGGCAGAAGGTTTTTTATCTTAATGCATTCTATGCATTAAGATAAAAAACCTTTTGTGTGTAGCAGCCTCCCCAGCACCCCCTAATTACTTACCTGAGCTCCTTCTCTCTGCAGCGATGTCCACTAGTGTCTTAGCTGTCCAAGACACTCCTCTTGATTGGCTGAGACACAGCAGTGGCGCCATTGGTCCCCGCGGCTGTCAATCAAAATCAGTCAGCCAATCAGGGGAGAGATGGTCAGGCCCGGGTCGGGGCTCCGTGTCTGAATGGATACACAGAGCTCTGACTTGGCTCGGGAGTCCCCCATAGCAAGCTGCTGGCTGAGGGGGCACTCAATAGGAGGAGGGGCCAGGAGACCAGAAGAGGGACCCAAGAAGAGGAGGATTCAGGCTGCTCTGTGCAAATCCAACTGCACAGAGGAGGTATGTTTGCTATTTAAAAAAAAAAAAAAAAACAAGCCTTTACAATCACTTTAATGCTATTTTTAGGAGCAAACCCCCATGATAACCTTTATGAACTGACTTTTATTTAAAGAATGCCACAAAATTGATAATAAAATGTGCAAATGGTAAATGCAATAGGTATTTGCTATAAAACCCAGTTCTCTCTAGAAAAAAAAAAAAAAAAAAAAGAGTATAAATTTAAAATAGGCAAATAATGCATGGAAATAAAAGTATAACATGCCATTTGTGAACTGAACCTTGAATAATGTCATAGGCGCCTACTAAGTGAAGAAGATCATGGAGTAATTATGCAAACTTTGGGCCTTTTTTAAGAATACAGCCTAACATTTAAAAAGGTTCATCTCAAGAGCATACCTTATTCTTAATGTCTACCACTATTAGGCATAACCAAGATTTCAAAAAAACATTATTTGCACCACATTTTTAGAAATAAAAAAGGCTCTTGTACAGATATTTTCAGCTTTTTTTGGACAGCTTTTCTATTTTCTAAGTGTTTCTATGAAGGATTTTTTGATGCGCTTTCTTAAAAGTCCTTAAACTGTAAAAAAAAAAAAGTAAATTGTTGCAATATCCCACTTTTTGGTAAAATATAAAGAAAGAGTTACAGAGCAATATTCTTACTAATAAGAACTTTTTGCATTGCCCTAAAATAAATAAACATAATCTACACTGATAAATGACAGTCTGCAACTCAAAGTCTGAATGTGATTGCTTGCTGTAGAGCAACAGACAGTTTTTATTAAAGACACTTTGAAAAATGAGACCCAGCTGTCCTATAACAAATAAACAACAATGCACTATAAAAATAAAGGAAAATCAGAGATTCATAGGTTTTCTCACAGAAAATCCATTATATTAGGACCTTGTACACACGGTTTGACGGTTGTACGACCGAACGGACCAAATCGTATGTTGGCTGTTGTATCCAGCATACTAACATGCACTACACGATCGTACGACCAAGCTGAATGTAGTGTCGTGTTATGAACGTATAAAGAGAAAGTTCAGGTGCATGTAATTAGTGTCCGGCCATTCCTGACTTCTGAGCATGCGTGTTTTGCACAATACAACTTGTTGGACCAACTTCTCTGTACACGCGATACAATGGTCGTAAGACCGCTTGTTGGTACTACCAAAGTTTTCTAGTCTTCTCCTCCAACTTCTGTTGTACGACCGTCTTACGTCGGCTGTTCTAATCGCGTGTACTAACGATCGATTTCGCATACAACGGTCGTTCGTACGACCTGTTGTATACGACCCTCGAACCATGTGTACGAGGCTTAAGAGTGTCAGAGCTCCTAATCCCTGAGCCAGACCATTTCTCACAAGTATTTATGGCTGGGCTACAATGAATAGGAGGTACAAAAGCAAGATCTCATCACCAGACATCTGTCCCATTTTTGGTACTTTTGTACTTATTTATTTATATTTTTTTGGTTTTAGTGACTAACCTATTTCATAATGCGAGATATTATAATCTTAACCACACAAAACGTGATCTTAGCCACATGATGCATTCGAAACAAACAGATCCTCAGTGACAGCTACTGTGCCTCCCTCCAATGATTTCATTGTTCTTGGTACCAATTCAATTTTATTGAACAACATTCAAGAAGACTGCATATTGAAATGCGCTGATCTAGTTTGTGTAATAGGTACAGAAAGAAAAGAAGGATCCTGTTGATATCTATGGAAACTTTAACATGTACAAATTCTGTACAATCTATTCTATAAGCAACATATGAACTGCAATGCGGTCTCATTCCCAGCACTGCTTCTATGACTGTGTGGTTTTACAGACATTTTATCTTTTTTTTAAACTGCAACATAAATTTGCTATAAGAATTCTTCCTGGACTCTTCCATGCTACTTAGGAAATCAAGCAGTGATATCTTTCTGTAATAAAGAATGTATTTAAAAACGGGGACTGGGTATGTTAGGCTCCATTTACACCTAGGCGTTTGAAATCGTGGGCCAAGTCGCCACGATTCCAGCATCACGGCAAAACCCGGGATGCAATTGCGATGCTATTACTTGTTAATGGCACTCCAATCGCGGTGTAATTTTGCCACTATAAATCGAGCTGCAATTGCGGCAAAATCGCAACGTGTGTCGCTGTCGCCCAAAAGAAGCTCCTGCTCCTTTTTGAGCAACAAGCTTCACGCGGTTTTCTATTGCAGCGCAATTTATCGCGAGACAATCGCTGCAAAATCGCATCATGATTGGGGTGCCATTAACATGTAATAGCATTGCAATCGCGTCCCACAGTTTTCTGCGATTCTGGAAACGCGGGCAGAATCGCAGTGATTCCACCCGCGATCCGAATCACCTAGGGGTGAATGGAGCCTTACAATTACATAATAATATTACTCAATGGTCCTGCAAAATAAAGATCAGTTGCCAAAATGTATAATTTACAGCATATGAACTTTCCCCCCAAAATATATAGTTGTGCTCATAAGTTTACATACCCTGGCAAAATGTATGATTTCTTGGCCATTTTTCAGAGAATATGAATGATAACACAAAAACATTTTTTTCACTCATGGTTAGTGTATGGCTGAAGCCATTTATTATCAATCAACTGTGTTTACTCTTTTTAAATCATAATGACAACAGAAACTGCCCAATGGCAGCACAGTGTTGTAGTGGATAGCACTTTCGCCTGGCAGCAAAGAGGTTGCTGGTTCAAATCCCAACCACGACACTACCTGCCTGGAGTTTGCATGTTCTCCCTGTGCCTGCATGGATTTCCTCCGGGTACTCCGGTTTCTTCCCACACTCCAAAGACATGCTGGTAGGTAAACTAGATCCTGTCTAAATTGGCCCTAGTATATGTATGAATGTGAGTTAGGGACCTTGGATTGTAAGCTCCTTGAGGGTAGGGAATGATGTGAATGTATAATATATATGTAAAGCGCTGCGTAAATTGACAGCGCTATATAAGTACCTGAAATAAATAAATGGCCCTGACCAAATATTTGAAACCATTTAAAAGGATTCTCTGCAGAGCATGCATATCTGGCTCCTATTGTATTTTTATTTTACACTTTTTGTTTATGACGACCATATGCATTGTGCATTCGTTTTTGTTTTCCAAAAATGACCTCACTATTCAGTGCAGTCATTGTCTATTCCTTATTAATCCAGACTGGGCTGAAACCTAAGAAAACTTAAGCAACGTAAGCAACCTTACTAAAAAAACTAAAGCAACCAGGTGTGAAAATATGTGCTTGAGGATATATTTTATCTGTGCTATACTGTATGTGACTAAAGGCTATATTTTTGTACAATATGCATAATAAGGAGTTTCTATTGAAAAAGCTCCAGAGAGTCAATTTTTCTTGTGTGTTGGAAATGTAGAAACACTGGCAGAAATTTACAAAAATTGGAGTACTCAGAACCTGGTACAGCTGTGCATGATAGCCAATTGGCTTTTAACTTCCCCTTGTTTAATTAAGCTTTGGCAATGAAACCTGGAAGCGGATTGGTTTCTATGCAGAGCTGCACTAGATTTTGCACTCTCCAGTTTTAGTATATAATCCGTTCAGGGATTTTGTCACCCAAGGTTAAAGGTGTTGTAAAGGCAGCCCCATCTCTCTCCAGCAACGTCCACAAGTGTCTAAGCCGTCCAGGAAATTCCTCCCGATTGGCTGAGACACAACAGCGGCGCCATTGGCTCCCACAGCTGTCAATCAAAGTCAGCCAGCCAATGAGGGGAGAGAGGGGGCAGGGCCGAATCAGGGCTCCATGTCTGAATAGATACACGCAGCTCTGACTCGGCTCGGGTGCCCCCATAGAGAGCTGCTGGCTGAGGGGGCACTCAATAGGAGGGAGGGACAGGAGCTGCAAAGAGGGACCCGATAAGAGGAGGATCGGGGCTGTTGTGTGCAGAACCAACTGCACAGAGGAGGTAAGTATAGCATGTTTATTTAAAAAAAAATAAAAAACGAGACTTAACAATCACTTTGATATAACATTCACCCAAGATTTATACATTATTTTACTTAAAATGTTACTAAACCCACAACAGTAAAATCAGTCTATATATGCAGTAAAGCATACTTGTTTTACTAACTGTGGAACCTAAGGGGTTAATGCTCTGCATAGTTTAACCGCTTGCCGACCGCTGATCGGCAATTGACGGCGACAAAGTGGCTCTGTAACGCAAATCGCCGTCATACGACGGCGGCCGCGATACAGAGCCACAGGGAGCGGGTGCGGCGGCTTCGATTGCCGCCGGCCACCCGCGATGCCCCCCCCGGAGTGAAGGAGCGGAGGTCCGTGTAAGTAAACACGGACCTCCGCTCTGTGTGAGGGGGAAGGGCTGTGATCACAGCCTTCCTGTAAATGAAGGCTGTGACCACTTCCCTTCCCCAGCTAGGCAAGCCCCCATACAGTTAGAACACGCCCAGGGAACATACTTAACCCTTAGCGCGCCCCCTGCAGGTTAACCCCTTCGTTGCCAATGGCATTTACACAGTAATCAGTGCATTTTTATAGCACTGATCGCTGTATAAATGCCAATGGTCCCAAAAAAGTGTCAAAACGTTCCGACATGTCCGCCGCAATATCGCAGTACCGCTAAAAATCGCAGATCGCCGCCATTACTAGTAAAAAATTAAAAAAAAATAAAAACCCCAAAAATGAATTCTCATCATCCGTAAACGCGACCACTTTTGCGCAAACCAATCAATAAACGCCGATAATACCGCTTTTTATCGCAAATATGAGGAAGAATATAAATCGGCCAAAAACGGTGAAAAAAATTGTTTTTTTATATTTTTTTTTTGGATTTGTATTTTAGCAAAAAGTAAGAAATTTGGGTTTTTTTGCAAAGTTGTCGCTCTTCTTTTGTTTATAGCGGCGATCAGAAATGACGCAGAGGTGATCAAATACCACCAAAAGAAAGCTCTATTTGTGGGAAAAAAAGGACGCAAATTTCGTTTGGGTACAACGCCGCACGACCGCGCAATTGTCAGTTAAAGCGACGCAGCGCCGAATCGCAAAAAGGGCTCCGGTCCTAAATCTGGAAATCCTTCCGGGGCTGAAGTGGTTAAAAAGGCTGTTTGAGCCTGCCTTCTTTGATCCTCACCTTCTTCCACTGTCCCCAATCCATCTCCTGATAGAACAGAGCCCAGACAGAAGGTCAGGGATCCTGCAGCCTCGTAGGACAATCAGGGGAGAATGAAAACTCCTCCCACAAGCTTTAACCAGACACTGATAGAAGTCTCAAGACTGCTATATACCGCTGATGAGAAAAGGTGCTAAACAGATTATATTTAATAAAATTATTGCATTTCCTTGTTCTGTGCACTGTGGGAGACCAGATATAGTGAATGCAGGGTTTAGTAACACTTTAACCACTTCAACCCCGGAAGGATTTCCCACTTTAGGACCAGAGCACTTTTTGAGATTCGGCACTGCGTCTCTTTAACTGTTTTACCACCTCCAACGTCTGAAACGCCGGTAAACTCGGTGTCTGAAGCCATTTTTTTGCATCCAGAAAAAAGCCTATAAACTTGACTGCCTGAAAACTGCACTAAACGAGTCTTTGTAAATGTACACATAAGATAACATTAAATGAGTTCAAAGGCAGCTGGAAAAAACGTCCAAATGCCCCTGAACGTCCGTTAATCTGCCTCAGTGTGCATGAGGCCTTAGAGCAGTGATGGCGAACCTTGGCACCCCAGATGTTTTGGAACTACATTTCCCATGATGCTCATCTACACTACAGAGTGCATGAGCATCATGGGAAGTGTAGTTCCAAAACATCTGGGGTGCCAAGGTTCGCCATCACTGCCTTAGAGCATGAATCATGCACACAGCTGCCAAAAACACAGCATTTTTATCAGTACTGTGGGATGTTTTACAGCTCTAAATAATTCTATATTTTTTCTTTTCATAATTCTATGTTTTTCTTTGGGCCCATGCACAGAGTACACAAAGATTGGTAAACCTGCGCTGCGTTCAGGTCCATAAATCCAAAATATAAAAATCAGCATCCAGAATCAGTCATTTACGTGGGTACACATGTACACAGGACCTTTCTGACAACCTTTGACAGCAATGTAGATGATCAGCAATTTCATGACAGCCATGTGCATGTACCCTGGATGTATTATACTGAGACTAAAGCTGACCATAGATGGGTTGTTTTTGCAGATTCCTCCATCCCCACAAGCGAGGTGGATGGAGGAATTCCCCCCACTGAGACCTTGTATTCTGACTGCAGGACTTTCCCGTGTCAAAATACACTGATCAGTGGCTGGAGCTGATTGGATGCAGGCGCTGATCGACAATTTCCAACATTTCTGTTTGACAGAAGTTGATCTAACGGTCAACTTGTGTCAAACAGGGATGGCCACATGGATCGAAATTCAGCTAGTCCATGCTGAACTGACCAAATTATGTTCCATCTATGGCCAGCTCTAGATAATAAATAAAGCATGCATAATTGAATACAACTACCTAATAGGTAGTGCTTCTTAACCCACCACCAAAAAGTCACACAATGCAACTATCTCATCTGGTATGACTTAGAATTCTATTGTTCCCTTGCAGAATATACGATCCTAAGCCACTTGCTACAAAAACAAGTCAGAATGCTAACTGCAGCAAGTAAAGTAGGTTTTCCATTAGATACAGTTGATATTTCCTATGCTCTATTCTGGATCAAGTTTAACAATAGGGAGATATCAACATTCTCCTGAATTAACTATGATGAGGCCCTCTTTGGAAAAAGTAGGTCAGTGCTGTGTGCCAACAACGATGCTGACCAGATTCTCTTTTCCTACCAAGTAAACCAGAACGCCTACACTTCTACCTAGTACAATGCTCCCTTGTCAGCATTCATTTCTAATATGTTTATGACCCTGAAAAGGAAACTTTTTATTTTATTTCAGTACACAGAAAGGCTGAAAGATCATAATTTAGATGAACAGGCGTTAATAGACATGGTAGCTGATCTGGAGCATATTGGTGTGATTTATAACCTCTGTATGTGTTGCCTATTGCAACCAAATTCCATATTTTTTTGTATTTTATTTAAAGTAGGCTAGCAAATTACATTTTTAATCTTCTTCTTTTCATCCCCTTTTAATTAAACCCCAGTATAAGTTTCTCTTTGGCTTGTTACATTATTAAAGTCTGATGATACATTGTACATACTGTCATGTTTTTTTTTTTTCTTGCTCAAGCACACAAAGCTGACCAAGTGAAAAAAAATACAATATACTAAATATATAAGTGTATTGCTGGTCATACATGGCTTGAATTTTGGTTGCTTCATGTTGAATTGGCCAAAATTCAGACAGTCAGTAGCCCTGTTGGCACCCCCCCACCCCCATTTCAATGAAACGCAATCTGAAGATAAGATGGAGTCAGGTGGGAAATTTACATCCACACAGTAATGCAGCCAATCAGATAGAGTAGCTGTTCCACAATGTGGTTAATT
>BLSH010514966.1:641874-655911 GCA_018402905.1 Glandirana rugosa
TATTCAAATGTATGGGACCGTCTTAAATACTAATGAACGGGTAAAAAGTCTCTTATACTTACTAGCGTGTTTTTGGAAAGAAAGTGAGTCCCAATCACAAACCGACTTCGGTAAATAATAGTCAGTTGACACAAATGTGAAAATTTTAGTTTTACTGTTGTCTATGATGGGTTTACTGGGACCAGTTTTCAAATGTATGGGACTACTAAAACCGGACTACTGTACATGTGTTCAACTGTGTTTCCCTAAACTTACCGATAATTTCCATTGGTAGGAGTGGACACTAGACAAACGAACATTAATCACACACATATTTTCCAGAGTCCAGAAACTCATTGACCTTTTATACACACACTAATTACAAGCAAACAGATCACAGGTGAGGATGGTTACCTTTAATAGCCATTCAAATCCCTTTGTGTCAACTTGTGTACATGTCATCAGGCCAAAATCATCAGGGTATGTAAACTTTTGACCAGGGTCATTTGGGTAGTATCTGTTGTCATTTTGATTTTAAAAGTGTAAACACAGTTGACTGATAATAAATGGCTTCAGCCAAACACTAACCCTGAGTGAAAGAAAGGTTTTTGTGCGATCATTCATATTCTCTGAAAAATGGGCAAGTAATCATAAATTCTGCCAGGGTATGTAAACTTATGAGCACAACTGTATAAGACAAACTCTCAAAACAACTATGAAAGTTGTTACTATGAAACTACAACTATGGCTTAAATATCAGTAATGGGCTGACTAAGCCTTTAAATGAATCAAATGAAGGTAATATGCCTCAACAGTAAACTTACTGTAATGATAGTCTGTATGTTATTACAATGTATGACCAAACTTTTCTTTTGTTATAGACAACATTAAGGGTTATATTTTTAGATCTCCATTTTAGCAGGAGAGTGATTTCATATCCTTTTAGATCAGACTTGCCGCCCAGAATGCGTAGCTATTGTGTTGTACTATGAATACAGGACTTCAATTTTAATAGAAAAATAACAGGATAGTCTTAAATAGGATTTTCCAAAGCAGACAAATATGACCTGTATTGGGCCATATCCTGGCTATTTGAATGTTTGGTTTTCCAACGATTGGTCAAGTTCAACAACCCATGGTTATTTATTTAAAGGATTTTTCTTACTTTTGGGCAACTAAAATAAACACACTTCTGATCACAAATCTGAAATACTGCGCATTGTTTTCTTTTTTTTTTTTTTGCCAACAGGGGGCTCTTTCAGATTATTTATCCTTTATATTTGTACTGCTTGTTGTAACAACCCTGTTTACAGACCTCAATAGCTCAGAAGAAAATGTATATGCACAAATAAATGACTCATTGCACTAAAGGCTGGCCATACAGTATACAATTATTTTGTTCCATTTTCTTTAGATTTAACTTCAACTTCAAATATGTAGTGCAAGGGCCTGCCTGATTGCATACACATTGAAAGTGTTTAGATTTGACCTCATATTATATGGTTTTGTAAAATCTAAAGAAAAAGGGGACAAGAAAATTGTATAATGTATAGCCAGCCAAACTCAGCTTTTATATTGGAGGTTTCAAACAAATCCTGCCTGGAAAAAAAGCAGCCTGCTGTACAGTCTCTTTAGCTAACCAATAGTGCTCTCAGAACCGATGTAAACCATGATGTATATTAAATGCTTATGTGTCAAATAAGCATGTTATCTTTATTTGTAAAAAGATTTCAAAAAACCATAAAAAGGGGTGTTTTCAAAATTACAATAACATTTATTAAAATCCTTACAATATACCTAGAAGGACTTTCTGTTTTAACATAGATGGGGTTGTAGTTTGTAGTCCATCCAAATCCTTATATTTAATTTCGTACAGACACTGTTAGATTAAAATAATCACTGGATGAGCAAGTCAACTGAAAATGGAATATTACCAAATGAAAACAGTGTACATTATGAAAACATTTAGGGCCGGTTCACACAGGGGCGATTTGCGCTCCGACTTGTGTCGCCCCGAGTCGCTTGACATCTGAAATCCAATTGAAGTGAATGAGAGCCGTCTTAATGTACACTACTGAAGTCGCTCCAACTTCAAAAAAGGTTCCTGTACTACTTCAAAGCAACTTCTATCCAACTTGTGCCCATAGAATTCAATGGAAGTCGTCTCCAAGTCGGATCTCCCCTCTATATTGAAGCGACTTTACAGGGAAAAGAAAAGAATTTACACAGTCATTCCCCCCGAATTACCCAGGCAACCCCCTCCCTTCCTTCTTTGATTGGCCACAGGCAAAGTCGCCTGGCATGGAGTCGCGTTGTAAGTCGCCCAAAGTCACGCTGAAGTTGCGTTAAAAATCACCTAGCAATGTCGCACCGAAGTCGGAGCGCCCCCCTGTGTGAATGCGGGCTAAAGGGTTCATTTATAAAGGTTCTCATACAATAGTAACACAAATTTTACACAAAAGTTGCACATTTTTCCGACTGAATCCAATTAAAAATGAATGTATATCTTGGATGAAAGCTGTGTGACTCTTCTCTGAAAAAATTTATAAATAGACCTCTGTGGCAGGGCTAGCCCCATACCACTGTTTAACCACTTAAGGACCGAGCCTCTTTTTGAGATTAAAATCTGTTTTTTTGCTATAAAATTACTTAAAACCCCCAAACATTATTTTTTTTCCTAACACCCTAGAGAATAAAATGGCGGTTGTTGCAATACTTTATGTCACACCATATTTGTGCAGCGGTCTTACAAGCGTGATTTTTTGGGAAAAAATTCACTTTTTTTAAATAAAAAATAAGACAAAAGTAAAATTAGCCCAATTTGTTTCATACATTGTGAAAGATAATGTTATGCTGAGTAAATTGATGCCCAACATATCATGCTTCAAAATTGCGTCCGCTCGTGCAATGGCAAGCTTTGGCACCTAAAAATCTCCATTGGCGACGTTTAAAAATTTCTACAGGCTACCAGCTTAGAGTTACAGAGGAGGTCTAGTGCTAGAATTATTGCTCTCGCTCTAACGATCGCGGCAATACCTCACATGTGTGGTTTGAACACCGTTCTCATATGTAGGCGCGACTTCCGTATGCGTTCGCTTATGCGCGCGAGCTCAGCAGGACAGAGCGCTTTACATTTTTTTTTTCTTATTTATTTTACTTTGTATTTTTTATTTTTACACTGTCCATTTAAAAAAAAAATTAGGGTCACTTTTATTCCTATTACAAGGAATGTTAACATTCCTTGTAATAGAAAAAAAACATGACAGGTCCTCTTAAATATGAGATCTGGGGTCAAAAAGACCTCAGATCTCATATTTACACTAAAATGCAATAAAAAAAAACAAATTTATGTCATTTGAAAAAAATATATATATTTTCTCCTTTAAGAGCTATGGGCGGAAGTGACATTTGACGGCGCTTCCGCCCTTCAATGCTATGGAGCCGAGTGGGCGGCATCTGTGGCGGAGGGGTGGGGGACACAAATCCGCCGCAAGGACCACTTTTATCTGAAAGCGGACCGCCTGCTGTTTAAAATGACAATGGAGTTATGGTAGCTATCTGCTACCATACCAACGGTATTCAATGGCAAAGTACCGCCGTATAATGACGGCGGGTGGTCTGGAAGTGGGTAACGTCAGTCTGGGCCTGATTTTCTAGGAAACAGGCACACTAAGGGCTCCTGCACACTGCATTAAAAAAGCTGCTTTTACAGGCATTTGAGCTTTTATTTCTCTGCCTAAAAGCTTGAAGAAGCTTATACCTTTTAGTGTTCTTTTGCACTTTTTTATTTCGCGTTTTTGGGCTTTTTTGAGCATAAGCTTTTTTTTTCACAAACACTTCCCTCAGCGCATTCCATTTTTTGTGTGTGTTTTCGCATTTTTTTTGATTTTTCATGCTTTTCCACACTTTCTGAAAAATGCGAGTTTGGTGGGGGGGGGTGTTTATGCCTGTAAGCTCCTGAAAATGCCATAGTGTGCATGGACACATTGGCTAACATGGAAACCGGATTCTGTTGGACAGACAGCAGTATTGTACGTGTATACTGGGCTTAAATGTTATGAACTGGTGTAGGACCAGTGGATCCTCGAAATATCAGAAAAGTGATGATTTTGATGCTGGTCCATTGACAGCAGGGGTGTCAAACAAAATTTCATTGCAGCCCGCAACCGCATTATGGTTGCTCTCAATGTCCAGTTGTGTCTGTATGACTAGATGTCCAGAGCACCCCATTACATCAGATGTCAAGAGCCCCCTCACCATCAAGTCAAAAGTCCTCCTCCTCTCCCTTGCATTACAGTGCACCCCCCCCACCTTATGCTGCTGTGGGGAAGAAGCTGGGGGTGGAGCTGGGAAGCAGAAAGTGCAAGGTCTAGAGGAGGACCAGAGGAGAGGCGGAGTCAGCTCCCAGAGTCTGCTGAATGCTGAGACCAGAAGAGGCAGAGACGAGCAGGTGCAGGATCTGTAAGAGGAGTTCTGTCCTCCTCTCTGCTGCCGACTGCTGAGATGGAGGGCAAAGACGAGCCTCTCCGTGGCTGCACAGAGAAGTGCAGGATCTGGTGGAGGAGTTCTGTCCTCCTCCCTGCTGCTGACTGCTGAGACAAGGTGGAGGCGGAGACAAGGGGGTTCCACAGCTGCAGGAGAGGTGAGAGAGCCACATGAAATGGCCTGGTGTGTGACACATGTGATTTACAGCATAGATGGATCTAGTGGGAAGATCAATAAAAATACAGTATGTGCCAGAGAACAATGAGCTGGTACAAAACACATGTTCAAGCAGTAGTGTCTACATACACGGAGCGATAATGCTGAGCATCAAAAGATGCTCTAAACCTTATGCAAAAACCATCTGCATTTCCAACTTTCACTGTTTAGCTAGGTTGGAAATTTTTACCCATTTGTCAACGTTATTCATGATCTTTATAGACATTTATCAACATAATTGTGGAAATGGAGCTCAAAGACCACACACATTGCTAAGTGGTTAACATGCTTGTCTTGCAGCTCTGAGGTCTTGGCTCTGTGCAATCTATGAAGCACTTAGTAATATAGTGGGTCTTTATAAATACAGGAAATAAATCAATAAGATATAAGTGCGCATGTAAACTCTGTGAGAGATCAGCTGTCAAATCATTTCAATATATCTTGTGTTTATGACCAGTTTTAAATATAAGTGATAATGGCAGCAGTATAACCGAATGTTACAAGTGCTTATGCAGTGTAAAAGTGGAACTAAACCCATTGATTTAACTGTTTCCCAAAACAGTTATATTCAAGGCATACCATCAGTGGCGGCCCCTCTATAAGGGGTGCAGGGGCGCCGCCTCCCCCTAATCCATGCGCCTGGCCCCTAATCTCCATGCAGGGCACCAGACACATGGATTTCAATGGGGTTTTTTTGGAAGAATATGATTACAGCCTGAGAATCTAATTGGCTTCAAAAAAGGGTGCACTCTGGGCGCAGAGCACTGCGCCCTGAGTCCACCCAGTTGTGTGAATATAGTGAATTAATATTCGCTATTGTCTTCCTGATTCTCTTGGGAGTCTTAGGACTCCCGGCCAATCGGGTCTCAGGACCCACTTCCTGTTCAGCCGGGAGGAGAAGCAATGCCAGTGCACTGTATCATAGAGATCACAGTGCATTGTATGATAGAGATGGCAGTAGGGCTGTCGGGTGTGTGCGGTCTCCTCTTCCTCCTCCATGTATCCGGCTGAACTCCGATCTTCCGGGGCCCTGGTGATGGGGGTAGCGGAAGCTTGGAGTCCCCTCCTCGGGCTGTGACTTCATCCTCAGCCCCAAAGCTCCAGAGCCGACCCAGCCCCACCCTCCTCCGTCCGCTGGAAGATGATTGCTTACCTAACGGGCTGGGAGCACGGTGAGTGTCCGGGTGTGGGGCGGGGTAGGGGGACCTGGGAGGTCAAAGGTTGTATGGAGAATGTGGTTGTACAGGACAGGCAGGCAGGGAAGAGCTGGCTTTGTGTGGAATAGATGTGTACAGCTCCGGGCTGTGTGAGCCTCATTCACACTCAGCACAGCTGGTGATGGGGAGCTTTCCAGTTTGCGCCCCCCAAAGATTTTTAGCACCAGCCATCACTACATGCCATGAATGATGACTATCACCATCGCTTATTTCCTCAACCGAACTGTCAAGCTATTAAATGGTTGGTGTCATAAATTACTAGATTGTCTGCTCTAAGGAGCAAAGCCCTCTGATTCCTCCTGTATTGATTTGTATTGTAATTGTACTGTCTGCCCTCGTGTTGTAAAACGCTGTGCAAACTGTTGGCGCTATATAAATACTGTATAATAATAATAATAAATAACCACATGTGCAGCACCATGACAGCTGCAGATCAAACAGAGGCTAAGCAACTTCCATAGCTGTAAGGGATGGGAGGGTTTAGTTTAGATTTAAAGCGTATCTAAACCCAAAAGCAACAATGAAATATGTTGCAGCTTAACAAATGTGGTGCTGCATTCGTTTTCTCTTTTTATGCTTTTTTCCTTTATTTATACCCACCAGTTAACTTTTATTTTTCAACTTCTTGTAGTCTAGGTTCACACTGATGCGGTGAGGGATTTGGAGAGACTCCTGTGCGTTTCCCACACTGCATCACACACTCCGTTCATGCGAATGGGTGTCAATGTTGTGTCAATTGACAATTGTCAATTGGTTCGCAAAACGCAGTGCGATTGGCTGAATCGGATCGCATGGGTGTGAACACCCATGTGATCCGATTCCAGTGCAGGAAAAAAAAAGGTGCATGCACTTTTTCTGTGTGGGTGTATTGTGATTTAAACCATGCAAATTGAATGGGCTCAAATCGCACTGCAAAGAATCGCATGTGATAGGAACAGGAATGCAGTGCGATTCCTATCCGAATCACATTCGGTTCTCCATACCATATCGGTGTGAACTGGGGCTCAAAGTGGAACTAAAGTCTAACTTGCAAAATGCAAGCAGACAGACTCGGTACTGCAGAAGAAACATGCTCTGTTTTCTTTTAAATGTACAGCAGAATTTACATTCCCACCACACTGCCTGTGTGCTGGGATGACTGAACTCCCGTGCATGTGCTTGAGTTAGGTCATCCTTTTTCGGCACTTTAGGATGGCTGAAGACGGGAGCCTGTGGGAGTAGAGGTAAGTATTGCAGACTTCAATCCCCCTTTGTCAGACCAAGCTGTCCAACAAAAGTGGCAGTTAAAGGGTTGAGAGAAAGCATTTTCCACTGACAGGGGTGCTTACAATGGTCAGCTTTTATTTATTTATTTATGTAAAAACCTTTATCCTAAATGGACAAAAACTGTTGCTGTAACTGCTAATAAAATGTTAGCTTGAGTTCAGCTATAATTTGTTTGTCAAGACCATCTAAATAGGGCATTTAACACTACCCTCTCCCCATATTGACAATGATGCTGTCCAAAGGTGCCTCAGTTGCTCCTCCATCCAAAGTGGAGCCCCCCTAAGTATGTTACTGAGTGGATGACCAGGTGAAAATAAAGGAAAAAAACAAAAATGAATGCACTTTTAACCACTTCAAGACCTAGCCTCTTTTTGAGATTCGGGGTTTACAAGTTAAAATCATTTTTTTTGCTATAACATTACTTAGAACCCCCAAACATTATATATTGTTTTTCTAACACCCTAGAGAATAAAATGGCGGTCGGTGCAATACTTTATGTCACACCGTATTTTTTTTAAATCAGTTTTTTGAATTAAAAAATAAAACAACAGTAAAGTTAGCCCAATTTTTTTCCATACTGTGAAACATAATGTTACGATGAGTAAATCGATACCCAACATGTCATGCTTCAAAAATTGCGCCCTCTCGTGGAATGGCGACAAACGTTGGTGCTTAAAAATCTCCATCTGCGAAGTTTAAAAATTCCTACAGGTTACCAATTTTGAGTTACAGAGGAAGTGTAGAGCTAAAATTATTGCTCTAAAGCTAACAATCACAGCGATACCTCACATGTGTGGTTTGAACACCCTTTTCATATGCAGGCGGGACTAACTTATGCGTTCGTTTCTGCGCACAAGCTCAGCGGGACTGGGCTCTTTACATTTTTTTTTTCTTATTTATTTTACTTTTTATTTTTTATTTTTACACCGTCCTTTTAAAACTTTGTAAACATTCCTTGTAATAGAAAAAAAAGCATGCATCTTAAATATGAGATCTGGGGTCAAAAAGACCTCAAATCTCATAAATAATGACACTTGAAAAAAATGTCCCCTTTAAGAGCTTTGGGCGGAAGTGACGTTTGACGTCGCTTCCACCAGTCAATGCTATGGAGCTGAGTGGGCGGTATCTTCCACTCACTCGGCTCACAGGCATTGGGGGGAGCGGACCTGATCATCTCCGCTGCTACCGGCGGGTCCGGTAAGTGGCAGAAAGCCGGCTGCCCGCTGATAAATGAAATACTGGGGTTATGGTAGCTATCTGCTACCATAGCAACAGTATTCCACTTCAAAGGACCACCGTATATATGGGAATGGCGGTCTGGAGCTGGTTAAAGTGTATTATTTTTTGTGTTTTCCTTTTGTTTGTTTTTGCCATCTGTGTCCCATTGGGGAGATTTCCCTTCACATCCTGTCTCATAGCCAAAACAGGAAATGAAAGGAAATCCCTCCAAAGTGAGGGAATTCTGGGGTGTCAGCAGAACGAGTGTCCCAACTGGAAGATTTACTCTCTATTACTCTTCTGATGTCCTCCCAAAATTTGGGATTTTCTTTTACTTTCAATGATAACAGTAAACGGGACAAATAGAGAGAGTGAATCTCCCTAACGGGGACACAGACAGCAATAAAAACCTAATAGATGTTCTAATTCCTCTCTACTCCTTCCAAAAAAAAATTGCCTTTAGTTACACTTTAAGGATTGGCAAACTGGAATGTTTTAATTTTTTGTTTTGTGCTTAGATATGCTAAGGGATACCGAGATATTTCAAATTTATTATCCTTGTACTGGGACCCTATGATATATATTGCCTTTAAAAGGTGGAGAAAAAAGGGAAGGGAAGTAGAGTCCTTGGGCATAGAGACAATTCGGATTCATTTTTATGTTGTTGTAAAATATATTGATGATGATGAATGGTCGCTGTAAGCAGCTACTCCATATTTGTCCCATTTCCTCTCTAGTCTTTCTTTTTAGCAGAATATACAGAAAAGAGTGTAACGCTGCTGATATAAAAAAAATGTACACAATCCTCCTCATGTGCATTATAATATGCAATATCCCAGTTAACAGATTAAAATCAGTCTGTATATACAGTAAAGCATGCTTGTTATACTCACTGTGGAACCTAAGGGGTTAATCCTTTGCATTGTGTAGAAAGCCTGTTTGATCCTGCCTTCTCTGATCCTCCCCTTCTTTCACAGTCCCCAATCTATCTGCTGATAGAACAGAGCCTTGATGGCACTCTGCACATGCTCAGTTTTGTGTGTATTGCTAGAGAGTTTTTGGGGGGGTTTTTTTGGGAAAATGCATGTGATCAGCACTGTCCAGACAGAGGGCCAGGGGTCCTGCAGCCTCATAGGACAATGAGGGGAGAATAAAAACTCCTCCTTTAACCAGACACTGATAGAAGTCACAATACTGCTATATACTGCTGGTAAGAAAAGGTATTTAGCAGTTTATATTTACTAAAATACTTGCATTTCCATGTTCTGCGTACCGTAGGAGACCAGATATAGCGAATGCAGGGTCCTGGGTTTAGTAACACTTTAAGTTATAATGTAAATCAAATTGTACACCTTCACACAAGCAATGTGAAATAAAGTTCATAAATCAATAAGTGTCATCATCATTCAAAGTCTTTTACTTGTACTCTTCAATATGGATAAAGAAAATGAGCCCACAATCCCGTTGCTGTAAATCTCAGCCAAGCCATACAGACTGGTGAAACACCCTCGTGTTCAAGACGTGCCCCCACCAGAGAGATTGGAGCTATAAGTGAATAAAGGTAACACTGTGCCCTCCCCAAACCTCTGGGGTCAAATGCAGAGCCCAAGATGTCTTCACTCTGTGTCTTTAAATTATCGATGGACATGTCAGTGTAAATGCTCAAACCACATAGATGACACCATAGTGTAGTATTTAAAATATATGCCAGTTTTGTTTTAAAAAGTATCCACTCACATTAAAAATTATAACAGGAGTGCAAGGGATAATAAACATCTGGATGTACTTGTGCCTATCTTCCGGTACTGCCACTGACGTCACCTGGCCCCACCCTATAGCAGTGCGTCACTCATCACGTGACTTCATCAGATGATCTTATGTGTATGTGCACAATCTGACTTGCATTGTAACTAAATCTGTTGACTGGAATATTGCATATTATAAAGGCACATTAACAGGATTGTGCACAATTTATTTTTTTATATCATCAGCGCTACACTTTTTTCTGTATATCCTTTTTTTTTTTGGGAACACACTTTAAGGCTCCATGCACATTGGACACTCCCTGGGCTCTCTGGGCGTCGGGCAGGAGACGCTGCTTAGAAAACGTACTTTTGCAGTTTTTGTAAGCAGCGTTTATTGGCGTGGGCGTTTTTGAGCGTTTTTTCTTTTACTTCATTAGCTTCCATTGACTACAAAAAATGACGGACGGCGATAAACGGCAGTTTACCGGGGTTTATGAGCGTTTAGCGGCGTCCATTGGTTTTTATGGTCAGAAGAACGACTTTTGAAAGCCAATTCAGGGCGTTCAGATAACAGCCCAAGAACGCCACTGCTGTTAAAGGACAATTAACGTCCATGTGTGCATGAACACATAGAATAACATAAAGTGGCGTTTTTGGGCTGTTAAAAAAAAACGCCTAAACGACCAAAAACGGTCATTTATCAGATACAGTGTGCATGGAGCCTAAGAGTTGACAGATGAGAGTAGACTATTATATTATTTGAAGTGAGAGATTAGAGATGGCAGATCATTAGCATATTATCTTTTTTTTTTTTTTTTTTTAACAGACCCATTCTGAATTGAGCAGAATTCTTGCTGGGGAGCTCAGTTCTAGAATGCAGCAATTCAAATCTGAAATAAACAGCATTGACACTCTAGAACTGTGCAACCTCGGTCATTGTGTAATACCACACTGGAAGCCTGTAATCTTAGCCACATTCCAGGGTAATGTGATGTCACTGTGTAATACCTTAGTGAATGACAGCATACTGCATTATGGGCTAATAAATGTCATGCACGGCCTTAGTAGAGGTCACATAGGAGTGGGTCCAGTTTCCTTCATTGATTGATTCCTTCAAAACGGTACTACAGAACATTAACACAGGGAGCGGATTACATGCAGAAACTGCACAGCCAGTGCTTCTAGTTTTTATGAAGGACACGGCACTACAGGAGATTTTTGGAATATCCTATGTTATTATATACTTTCTTTTTCAAGCCCTCTACATTTCTGTGTCTGATCAGTTTTATATTAGAAATCATTATGCAAAAAAAAATGATATATATATATATATTGTGGCAGTGGGACCCTGTCCTACCATGAAAGTTGATGGTTTACACCAGATTTTGGAGAGACAGGCAAGCTGATTGCACAGCTGAGTGCTGGGCTATTTAGTTGTGGCCTGACTATGGCTTAGGGCCCCACCCAACAGACAGGAAGTCTGTGCATGGGAGTCATGTGGCCTCACCACCTCTCCAGGAGTAAGGCTGCATTCACACCTGAGCGACACGTGTTCGGGCTAGGGTTGCCACATCATCCCTTTAATCCTGGACACACATTAATTACACAGGTTCTGTGGCCAATTAAGGTGGTAATTAAACTCACTTGGTGCTTTATCTGCATTCAATTAGCCTCAGAACCTGTGTAATTCATATGTGTCCTGGATTAAAGGGATGATGTGGCAACCCTAGTTCGGGTGTTTTTGAAGCTTTTTATTGCGCGTTTGCAAAGGCCCGATGTCGCGCTAATACGTGCGTTTGATGCTTTTCCACTGATTCTATGGAAATGGAAAAGTATCAGAAACGCCAAAATATGCCTGATTCGCACAACAAAAATACCTCCGGGAGTAGTTTGAGTGTAGGGCGTTTGGCTTCAGGCGTTTTTGAGTCGAGATGTGAACCATCTCCATAGAGAATCATTGATTTTTTAACCTCCAGCATTTTGTATCTTCATGCTTCAGGCATATTTGCTACAAAACGCTCAGGTGTGAATGGGCCCTAGAGAGGCTGCATGGGGCAGCCAGAGTATGCATGGCCGCAGGATGCAGACTTAGCCTGGGTTCAGACTAGTGAGATCTCAGAGATCGCATGTGATTCACACCCGCAGGTGCCGATCCCGATCTCTGAGCAGTGCGAGTTCAGCCATACAGCTGTATGGCTGAACATGTGGAGGAATTTTTTGCAGAGTTTGAGATGATTGCTTCCTACAGAGGGTGGCCCAGAGTTCGCTGGGTTGAATTGGTGCAGCCTTTTCTGATGAAGGAGTACCAAGGGGTGGACCGCTAGATGGGTCATAACCAAGATGACTACGACAATTACCTAGAAGCAATCCAATCTAGAGAGCGCTGGAAAAATTCAGCGAGGAGAATGTGGTCTTCCATAGCAACCAGAGAAAATCTCTTTGCAGAAAGGAGGTGCTACAGCAGAGATGTAGCTCATATCTTGAGTGAAGATGGTGGTGCAAAAGTGTCTGCTGTTACCCCTGGCAACCGTGGAGAAAATTTGGTTCAACCTGCAAAGGATGACAGGCAAGAAACCGGTGGTTTCACATTATGGCTGCTTGAATGAAGTGGCCAGCCCAGAGAAGAGGGCACAGGATCAAGCATCATGTAAGGGGTCTGACCATATGTGTGGATCTGCTGTTACCCCTGGCAACAGGAAACCGGTGAGGCCTGCATGGGATGTTGGAGAGTTCAAGAAGGCTGCAACGTTGCCTCGTGTCCATGTGGAGGCATGTGAGAGCCAAAAAGGGTTCATCACCGGCCAACTGGAATGGTAAGACTGTTCCAATTTCATGTGTGAGAAAAACTGACTCTGCACATGGCAGTGGAAGTGACCCCAAATGGGAGATCCCCTGTTTGTGGGTAAAAGAACTTGCCTTGCTGCAGTGCTCTGTTCAGTGGGGAGGCAAGTGTTAAAGTTAAAGCTGATAAGGTGTTGCTTAATGATTGCAAAATTGCTGCTGTGGAACAAGGCTCTGAATGGTATGAGGTAGGGATGACTGCTAAGCAGAGTATGTTATCTCCCCTAGCAACAGTAGATAAGGCCGCAGATGTGTCAGCAGGGTCATAATAATGTTAATGAAGCATTGTCAGTGCACAGTAGTGAAACTGTGGTATTGCATCCAGATGAGTCAAGGGTGACCACTGAGAAATGTGTGCCATTGCCCCTAGCAACCGTGACAGGTGCAACAGAGGTGTCCCTGGAGACCACACAGGAGCCCATGGTGTCTGAGCTTGAGGTTGCTTGGGGATTCCCAGGACCACTGTGTCGATGCCCAGACTGACAAGTGTGTTTCACATGGGGTGAAAAGTAATGTACTAATGCAGACTATACAAGGCAGGAATGTGGATGATGATGTTGAAAAGTGTATTACTGACAATGTTGATGGTTTGATATCTCCCATGGCAACCATGGGCAGTGCCGCAGAGTTGTCCCTGCTCAGGTGGAACAAAATGGGAAAAGCACTCAAATGATGGCGCATGAATTATCACAATCTGATGTGGTTGACAGTGACTGGCACAGGATGTCTGCTGCCAAACCACTCTGCCCATCTGTGTCTCCTTGGGCAGATGGAGCAGTGCTATGGATAGCTGGTAACTGGAGCACAGATAGGATAGACTGGGAGGGGTGGCACAGAGAAATACTCGCAATATTTAATGAAATAACTATGCCCCACCAGCAGTGGCGTAACTAGAACCCTCAGGGCCCCGATGCAAGAAACCATGAAGGGCCCCCCTGGCAGGGCCCTTTCCTCAGAGCCCGGTCGCAAGTCACTTGTGTCTCTAATCACCCCCCCAGCACACCCACTTATGCCTCTAATCACCCCCCCAGCACACCCACTTATGCCTCTAATCACCCCCCCAGCACACC
>BLSH010514966.1:663108-694727 GCA_018402905.1 Glandirana rugosa
ATTCTACCTTTTCCTATATTTTTCTATGAGTTTCGGAACTTATACGGTCAGTCATGACAAGTTAGTAAATAATTCTTCATCTTTTAAACCCCTAGAGAACTATGGTTCGGTCCATCTAGTTCTTTCTAAAGTCGGTGTTAACGGTGTCCATAACAAACCCTATGTTTCTTTTGGGTGTCCATTGGAGTTCTCTTTATGTCCGACGAGACCTTTTTCTACCCCACCAACAAAAATTGGTGAAGTCGGGGCCTTCCTAAAGGTCGAAATCCTGGCCTCGGGAAAAACGCTAAGCCGTGACGCAGCGAAATTGACTTTTAACGCGCCAACACGCTGCAACATGGGTTTGCTTTAAACGTAGGAGAAAAAGGGTGTTTATCTCGAAAGAAAACCACCATAAACGTACAACGTCGCACAACCGCGCAATTTTCAGTTAAAGCGACGCAGTGCCGAATCGCAAAAAGGGCTCCGGTCCTAAAGCTGGAAATCCTTCCGGGGCTGAAGTGGTTAAAAACAACCACCCCATCTTTTTCCAGAGCAGCCTGTATTTCTCTTGAGGTTACCTGTGGGTTTTCTTTGTATCCCAAACAATACCTGTGGCAATTGTGGCTGAAATCTTTCTTGATCTACCTGGCTTGGTATCAAGAGATCCCCAAATTTTCTACTTCTTAATAAATGATTGAACAGTACTGACTGGCATATTCAAGGCTTTGAATATCTTTTTATATCTTTTCCATCTTTGTAAACTTTCATTACCTTGTTACGCAGGTGTTTTGACTGTTCTTTTCTGCTTCCCATGGCTTAGTATTTAGCCTGCTTACTGCATCCATGTGAGAGCTAACAAACTCATTGACTATTTATACACAGACACTAATTGTGATTTAAAAAGCCACAAATGTGGGAAATTAACCTGTGTGTGCCACCTTCTGTGTCTGTACCAAGGCCAAACATTCCAAGGTATGTACACTTTTCATCAGGGCCATTTTGGATGATTTCTGTTATCAGTATGATTTTAAAAGGAGCCAAAAAACTATTTGATAATGAATGGCTTCATGTGATCACTATCCTTGAATAAAAACGTTTTTTGGCATGATTAGTCATATTTTCAATATAAATGCCAACATTTCACAATTTCTGCAAACTTTTGAGCACAACTGTATATGTGTGTGTGTGTGTGTGTGTATGTGTATATATATATATATATATATCGGGTAAAATAAGTATTGAACATGTTACCATTTTTCTAGATAAATATATTTCTAAAGGTGCTATTGACATTAAGGCTCCATGCACACTAGCATTATTAGAAGCTGTTATTGGCATTTTTTTCTGCTCTTAGAAGCTAAATAGTGTTATCTTATGTGTCCATGCACACTACTTTAGGCTATTAGAATTTTTTGAGCTTTAGCTTCTAGGAGCAGAAAAGAAACTGTTTTTGTAGAGTCTCTTTGAGCGTTTTTCCAGCAGAAAAATATGCTGAATGCTCCTAACTGCTCCTAGCTGCTATTAAAATGTTACTAACAGGTTTTATTTTAGCTTTTTCTCTCTTTTTTTTCTTCTTCATGTACTGCAAAAACGCCAATAAAATGCTAATGTGCTCCTAAGCTTGTAAATGCTTCTAAAAGCTACTAAAATGCTACTAGAAGCTGGCACAAAAAATGCTATTATCAGCATTTTTCATCCAGCGTTTTTCTGGCATTTTTTTCAGCTTGTGTTTTTTTTAGTGTGCATGTAGCTACATTTTTACCACATATCGGTAAACACCAACCCATGCAAACCATACATACAAAGAAACCAAAACAAATACCTTCAGAAATGAAGTTATGTGTAATAAAATGGAATGACAAAGGGAAAGAGTTTTTAACACGCTAACTGAAATTATTTAATACTTCATACAAAATCCTTTGTTGGTAATGACAGCTTCAAGACACCTCCTGTATTGAGAAACTAGTTGCATGCATTGCTCAAGTGTGATTTTGGCCCATTCTTCCATCTTCCAAGATTTTTTCAAAACTTGAAGGTTTCGTGGGCCTCTTCTATGAACTCTGATCTTTAGTTTTTTCCATAGATTTTCTACTGGATTCAAAGCAGGTGATTGGTTGGGCCATTCTAGCAGCTTTATTTTCTTTCTTTGAAACCAATAGAGCAGCCTTTCTCAACCTTTCAATACAGAGGAACCCTTGAAATAATTCTCCGGTCTCGGGAAACCCCTGCTAAAAATTAAAAATCTACAACTCATGATACATTAGTGTGATGGTCAATGGGAAGAATGCTCCTTACACTTGTGGTCATTGAGAAGAATTACCCCCTTACAGATAGCTAAAAAGATCAACGGTATCATTGGGAATTTATCTGAGAGGTAGAAATTGACCATTGCTCAAGGAACCCCTAGCAACCTCTGGAGCAACCCTAAGGTTCCACAGAACCCTGGTTGAGAAACCCTGCAATAGAGCGTTTCCTTGGCTTTGCGTTTGGGATTATTGTTTTGCTGAAACGTCCACCCTTGTTTCATCTACATCATCCTGGTAAATGGCAGCAGATTAATATTAAGAATGTCTTGGTACATTTTTTCATTCATCCTTCCTTCAACGGTATGAAATTTGTCAGTGCCATATGCTGAAAAACAGCCCCACATCATGATGTTCCCACCTCCAAACTTCATTGTTGGTATGGTGTTTTTGGGATGATGTGCAGTGACATTTGACTTTAAACATGGTGTGTATTATGGCATCCAAAGAGATCAATTTTGGTCTCATCTAAGCAGACTATATTCTCACAGTATTTCACAGGCTTGTCTAAATGTTGTGCAGCAAACTTTAAACAAGCTTCAACATGCTTTTTCTTCAGCAATAGAGTTTTGCGTGGTGAGAGTGCATACAGGCCATGGCAGTTGAGTGCATTACTTATTGTTTTCTTTGAAACAATTGTACCTGCTAATTCCAGGTCTTTCTGTAGCTCTCCACAAGATCTTGGCTCTAGGACAACTCTTCTGATAATTCTTTTTACTCCTCTGTCAGAAATCTTGTGAGGAGCACTTGTTAGTGGCCGGTTTATGGTGAATTGAAGTTCTTTTCACTTTATTATGGATTATGTCCCCAACAGTGCTCACAGGAACATTCAGAAGTTTAGAAATCCTTCTGTAACTGATACTATCAGTACAGTATGCTTTGCAACAATAAGGTTGCAAAGATCTTGAGAGAGCTCTTTGCTTACTTATCATGAGATGTTTCTTGTGTGACACCTTAGTAATGCGATACCTTTTTATAGGCCATCAGTTGAGACTGAACCAGCTGATAATAATTTGCACTGACAAGGGGCAGGATTGATTTCTAATTATTGATAGATTTCAGCTAATGTCTTGGCTTTCCATGTCTTTTTGCACCTCTCTTTCTTCATATGTTCAATACTCTTTCCCCGTGTCATTCCATTTTATTATACATAACTTAATCTCTGAACTTATTTGTTTTGGTTTCTTTGTATGTATGAATGGCATGGGTTGTTACCGACATGTGATGAAACTTTCATATCAATAGCACCTTTAGAAATATATTTTTTATATAAAGTAAAGAAATATATTTACCTAATTTATTTTAACCGCTGTGTGTGTGTGTTTTACACTTAGCCTTTTAATCTGAGAATACCAGAGAAGAGGAGGTCCTGGGCTGCTCTGTGCAAAACCACTGCAGAGAGCGGGTAAGAATAACATGTTTGTTAATAAAGCGGAGTTCCACCCAAAAGTGGAAGCTCCGCTGATCTGCTTCCTCCCCCCTTCCCCACTTCCAGGAGACAGAGCCGCGGTGTCGTCCCTCTGAAGTCCGGCCCCCCTCCTCCTTCTTCCGCCGCCAGGCCAGTTAGAAAGTGTAAGCACATGCACAGTAGGCAACCGGTTCCCCTTACCACGAATGGCGGCGGCAGCACCCGGAAGCCGATCGGAAAATTAGCTGGGGTGCCAACATTGCGAGCTCCCTGGACAGGCAAGCCCGGGTTCACACTACTGCAATCTCAGAGTTCGCATGCGATTCGCACCCGCACTGCAGGTGCCAATCACATGCAAACTCTGCGCAATGCGAGTTCAGACATACAGTTGTATCGCTGAACTCGCATTAGATTCGCACCAAAAACGGTGCAGGAGCCTTTATTCTCCCGCACTGGAATCTGATCGCATTGGGTGTTCTCACCTATGTGATCTGAATCCTGTGCAAGTTCACAGTTCGCACTGTGATCTGTGAACAAATCTGGGGGTGTCATTAACTTTTTAATGACACCAGCACCGGTTTGCAGAAGGCAGTGTGAACTGCCGGCGGGAGAGGTGCGATGCGGGAACCGGCTCTGGAATCCAGAAAGCTGGTTCCCGCATCGCACAAGTGTGAACCAGGGCTCAGTGTCCTTCTATTAAGGCCTCATACACACGGACGTTTTTTGACGCCGGCGTTTTCTGGCGTTTTTTGCAGCTCTCCATGTTAGTCAATGGCCCCATAAAAACATCGGCGTTTTTGAGCTGTAGATGGCATCTGTGTTAGTGAGCAGAAAGTAGAACCCATGGCTATCGCGTTCTGAGGCTGTAACGTTTTGCCATTTTTTTTTACGCCGACGCCGCCAAACGCCAACTAATATTGTACAGGCGTTTTCCGGCGTTTTTTGACGCCGATGTTTCTAGGTTGAAAAATAGCAGAGGGATGATTTTTTTTTAAAAAACGCCTATTGACGCCGACGCTCACTAACGCTCACTAACGCCGATGCATAACGCCGATGCGTAACGCTGATTTTTTTTCCTTTACGTCGGGCCCGACATTTTGTTTATTTTTAAAGATACGCCCGTGTGTATGAGTCCTAAAAGTCAACAGCTACAGTATTTGTAGCTGCTGGGTCTTACATTTTTATTTCCCCAGGTGGAACACCGCTTTTTAAAAAAAAAAAAAACTGCCTTTAAGCAACACATGGGCTCATTAACTGAAAATACATTTTGGAGCTGCAAAAAAATGACCCCCAAAAAGTGTTATATTCATAACCCACACATCATTTATTCCCTGTCCAGCAGGATAGCTAAAGACAGCAGTAACAATTGAGAGAGTGTTGTAGAGGAGTGATCTGGAGGAACAACACCCTCCTACACAACAAGTTTTACGTGCATCTGCACAAAAGCATTGCGTCCGTGGCAACTGAAGTTTGTCAGCCTTGTAAGTTGTCTGGTCTGAATTGCCACGATGGTATGGGACTATTGGGAAATCACTTCCCTTATCGCCTTGTAAAATGATCCCTTGTATAATGAGAACCTCTTACTGCTCTGATTAAGAGACCCTCATTTATTTTAAATCGAAACATAAAATGCCGCTGTCTATTATAACTGCTTTTTTTTAACAAACGTAGGATACTTTGTGGCAATACCTGGTTTCTTTGCATGCTTCTAGCACAGCAGATACCTTAGTAAATTAGAGGACAACAAAACCAACAGCACTATCTCTGATCTCATAAAAGGGCTCTCAATGTGTTTGATCACAGGCAGTGACAAGGTTAGGCTTGTGAAAGCCTCTGTGTTTCCTCACCATAGTGACAATGAATGCAAAAATACAAGACACTAAATACATGAAAACTAACCAACAGAACATCTGACTCTATGGATCCCATTATAATCAGGAGGAGAAAAAAGTCAACTTTCAGGCCCCATTCACACCTGAGTGTTTTGTAGCTCCAAACAACCTCACTATACTAAATCCCATGGTTTTCAACTGAACCTGTTCACACCTGACTGTAGTGTCGCTTGAAACTGCATTCACACCTTGAATCATGGGCAGAATCGCTGTGAAATGACAATCACACAATGCGAGTTTCAGACATCATTCATTTTAATGGCACCTGAAAATGCGGTGCGGTTGTACCTCGGTAGTCGTGCGATAAGTCGCACTGCAATTGCGGCAAACCAAAGCACATAAAGGTATTCGCTCAAAAGAAGCTCCTGATCCTGTGATTCTGCCCACAATTCAAAACTCCCTGGTGTGAATGCAGCCTTAATCGTCTTTAGCCCCAACAGAAAAACATGGAAACATGCAAATCGCCCATACAGCATGGTTTTATTCCCCAGTAACCAGCTTTCCATTGGCTAAAAGAATTTCTAAAAAAATGCTCAAGGCACAGATAACCACAAAAATAAACAAAAACATCTGTACAAATGCTGGGGAAAAAAAGCCTGGAGAACAACTGAAGACATTTGTGTTAAGGCCCCTTTCACACGGGCGATCCAATCTTTTTCAGGCAGACCTGATCGGATGCTCCATTCACCACTATAGAGCGGCGAATGTCAGAGGTGATATGCCCGCTGACATCCACCAATATCCGATCCAATTCTGTCCGTGAAATCCAGACGGATGAAAACCCTATTTTGCATCCGTCTGGCGGATTGGATCGGATGAAAACGGTGGTCCGTTTTCATCCAATTTCCCCATAGAGGAGGGCCGGGCTTTGACAGGTCCTTCTCAAAAAACGGAGTCTGCTGGATGGAAAGGAGAGTAAATGCAGCCTATACAAAAATTCACAACAAACATCAAGTTTGCCTGGGATTCAAGATTATAGAATCTACAGTGATAACTACTTCAGAAGTCAAATCAATGTTGATCTCCAATGTTGGCAAAAAAAAAAGACGATTTTGTAGCGGTTCGGTGGATTTTAATAACTGCAGAGGTTTCCTAATTTCCAATGATCATAAATGGGATGGAAACTGATCACTTCACGTCACATCAATGTCACTCAAAGTGGCATTTTTGATTGCCTTTGTTTTATTTGTTTTAAACACAGAAAAGTGATGGCAGAGAAAAGACTGAGTAGTCCATTCAGTCTGCCTGCTTTTTTATTTTTTCTATACATGTTTTGGATTTTGTTTGTTTGTTTTTCGTTAACTTTTTTCTCTAATAGATCTGTTTGTCCCAAGTATGTTTTGAAGCCATGTACTGTTGACTGGCTCACTACCTGTGCTGGAAGTTTATTCCACGCATCATAATAATACTTTCAAAGATTAGTTCTGGTTGATCCAGGTCATGGTATACTGTCTGTAGCTAGTAGTAGTTGCAATATTTACATAATGTTGTTCTAGAATGTTACAGTTGCTTTACCTGTCATCCAAATAGTTTTCTTAGTTCTAAAAGGCCTCATGCACACAGGACATTTTTACAGCTGATATTAGGGGCATTTGACTTTTTTTAACTGTCTCTAAAAGCCCCTCCATGTTAGCCTATGTGGCCATGCACTTTAAACTGTCAGAGGTGTTTGGAGGTATAAGCATTTAGGGGCAGTAGAAAAAAACGACAGCCTGTGCTTCCAGGAACACAAAAAAACGAGCTGGAAAAACGTGGCTAACCGCGTTTAGGTGTTTTTATATTATAGGGAGTGTTTTAATGAAAAAACACCCAAAAATGCTAATGGCAAAAACGCAAGAAAACGTGCAATAACGCATTCTTCCCACTGACCACCAATATATGGGACATTCTTCCCACTGACCACCAATGTAAGAAACATTCTTCCCATTGACCACCAATGTAAGGAACATTCTTCCCACTGTCCACCAATGTAAGGGACATTCTTCCCTCTGACCACCATTGTAAGGAACATTCTTCCCACTGACCACCGATGTAAGGAACATTCTTTCTGCTGATCACCAATGTAAGGAACATTCTTCCCATTGACCACCAATGTAAGGAGCATTGTTCCCACTGTCCACCAATGTAAGGGACATTCTTCCCACTGTCCACCAATGTAAGGGACATTCTTCCCTCTGACCACCATTGTAAGGAACATTCTTCCCACTGACCACCGATGTAAGGAACATTCTTTCTGCTGATCACCAATGTAAGGAACATTCTTCCCATTGACCACCAATGTAAGGAGCATTGTTCCCACTGTCCACCAATGTAAGGGACATTCTTCCCACTGTCCACCAATGTAAGGGACATTCTTCCCTCTGACCACCATTGTAAGGAACATTCTTCCCACTGACCACCGATGTAAGGAACATTCTTTCTGCTGATCACCAAAGTAAGGAACATTCTTCCCATTGACCACCAATGTAAGGAGCATTGTTCCCACTGTCCACCAATGTAAGGGACATTCTTCCCACTGTCCACCAATGTAAGGAACATTCTTCCCACTGTCCACCAATGTAAGGGACATTCTTCCCACTGACTGCCAATGTAAGGAACATTCTTCCCACTGACAACCAATGTAAGGAACATTCTTCCCACTGACAACCAATGTAAGGAACATTCTTCCCACTGACAACCAATGTAAGGAACATTCTTCCCACTGACCACCGATGTAAGGAGCATCAATCCCACTGATCACCAATGTAAGGAGAATTCTTCCCACTGATCACCAATGTAAGGGACATTCTTCCCACTGACCACCAATGTAAGAAACATTCTTTCCACTGACCACCAATGTAAGCAACATTCTTTCCACTGACCACCAATGTAAGGAACATTCTTCCCACTGATCACCAATGTAAGGGACATTATTCCCACTGACCACCAATGTAGGAAACATTCTTTCCACTGACCACCAATGTAAGAAACATTCTTTCCACTGACCTCCAATGTAAGGAACATTCTTCCCACTGACCACCAATGTAAGGAGCATTCTTCCCACTGACCACCAATGTAAGGAGCATTCTTCCCACTGACCACCAATGTAAGGAGCATTAATCCCACTGATCACCAATGTAAGGAACATTCTTCCAACTGTCCACCAATGTAAGGAGCATTTTTCCCATTGACTGCCAATGTAAGGAACATTCTTCCCACTGTCCACCAATGTAAGGAGCATTCTTCCCACTGACCAATATGTAAGTAACATTCTTCCCAATGACCAATATGTAAGGAACATTCTTCCCACTGACCACTAATGTAAGGGACATGCTTCCCACTGACCACCAATGTAAAGAACATTCTTCCCACTGACCACTAATGTAAGGGACATTCTTCCCACTGACCACCAATGTAAGGAGCATCAATCCCACTGATTACCAATGTAAGGAACATTCTTTCCACTAACCTCCAATGTAAGGAGCATCAATCCCACTGATCACCAATGTAAGGAACATTCTTTCCACTGACCACCAATTTAAGGGACATTCTTCACACTGACTGCCAATGTATGGAGCATTAATCCAACTGATCACCAATGTAAGGAACATTATTCCCACTAACCACCAATGTAAGAAACAATATTCCCACTAACCACCAATGTAAGGAATATTCTTCCCACTGACCAAAATGTAAGGAACATTCTTCCCACTGACCAATATGTAAGGAACATTCTTCCCACTGACCAATATGTAAGGAACATTCTTCCCAATGACCAATATGTAAGGAACATTCTTCCCACTTACCATCATGGTAATGTTCCATGAGCTATGCATATAGAAAATATTAGCAGGGGGCCCTGAGACTGGAAGGTTATTTTAAGGATCCCTCCATGAAATAAAGATTCAGAAGGGCTGATTTAGAAGCACATGGGTAACTCAGTCACCTTAAACCCTTTGAAGTCAATGTTCAGGTATGTTCTGACACTCATTAGAACCGAAAAAGCAACTTAATGGCAAAATATCTTTAACATTCCAAGATGAGTTGGATTTGTGCTTGAAAGTGACTGGACTCTGGGAGTGTGTGCTCAGCAATAATCAGCTAACTTCCCTGATTTCTACAAGCTCTCAATCTGAATAGTTTCTATGCAAACCGTGAAGCTATTGGTTACCCTGATCTGGGGGCCATTACAATCATGATTAATTCAATAAAAAAATACAAAACTTGTGAAGACATTAGTTGGTTACAAAGCGAGTATAACCAAATCACTATGTTTTGTGTTAATGAGATGTAAGAAAGGGATTAGAACCCCCTGGTATATTTTTATCATCATCATCTGCACCAACACCTTCTCATTTCGTCCTGTCACTGAGACGGAAAGTGTTGGGAAATCTAACCTTTAAGACCCCATACACACTATTCGATTTTCTGGAGATTTTTGTCTTCAGATTTACCAAAACCATGTAGTGCAAAGGCCTGCTTGATTGCATACAAATTGAAACTCTGAAGGTTTGACCTCATATTATATGGTTTTGGTAAATCTGAAGAAAAAAGTCTGCAGAAAATCTAATAGTGTGTATGAGGTCTAGAGCTGTCACCAGAATTCAGAGGTTATCTTCCACTGAAGGTGTCTGTTCTGGGGTCCTCAACTGGTCCTACACTATACAATCTGATTGCATGATCTTTGTTTCTTTCCATCATTCTATGGATTGCTTAGGTTTGTCCTCATTAGTTTGGTAGTTTGGTAAGGGCTCTTTTACCGGGAGCTGCTCTGCTGCACTCAGAATCGGAACTGAGCGGGACGGATGTCAGTTTTTAAACCTGAGCCAATCCTGGGACAAGATCATCCAGTGCCCAGGGCAAAGATGCCAAACTGCGCTCCCCTACATTATGTGCAAGATTATGAGGAAGAGGGGGGGAGAGAGCACAGCCTACACCTCCTCCTGGTTCTCTTCTCCTCTCCTTGCCGCTTCCAGCACTGGGCTGACAGAATTAGTGATGCCACTGTCACTACTTCTTTCAGCCTAATAGTAGAAGGAGCTTGCGGTGCTCCCCATTCCTACAATGCACACTGCACCGAGGGCAGCCACCCCTTCTACCTACCCCTTGTCCTGGCTCTGATCAGAGCCCATTCAGTTTGTGTCCGGTGGATACAGGCGGACCCGTCATAGCTCTATGGGCAGCTGGAGGTAAACAGACTTGTGTCAGTTGACATCAGGCTACCTTCAATCCGTCACGTTTAGGTCCAACAACCTAGATGGACTCAGAGGTAGGTGGAAGTCCGATTACATCCACTTGTCAATAGAGCTCAATGGAGTTTCCAATCAGGTCCACCAGACAGATCTGATCGGAAAGTGAAGGGGGCCCTATGTCCTGGGTAACACAAGTGCGGCTTTGAAACTGCGCTACTTCAGCGTGATCAGTGCGATTTGGACCTCTGATTTAATTGTGGCTTGTGACTTCATTTAACAGAAGTCGATGCAAACTGCAACGAAGTCGCAAAAAAAGTAGTGCAGGAACCTTTTTCAAGGATTTGAACAGTTCTATTGCTGGCAATAGGGTGCGACTTGTCATGCGAAGTTTGAACTGCCAAATCACATGACAAATCACATTGGTGTGAACCAGGGCTAAAGCTAAAGAAAATTATACAGAGATTGTACAGTGTATGGCCAGCTTATGATTTACCAAAAACATGTAGTATGAGAACAGGCTATGCAATTTGTATAAAATCAGGCAGGTCCTTAGGTTGGGTTCACACTTAGGTTTCCCCACCTCTAATTTGTATGACAGGAGACTGTGACCGGCTCTCATTGGATGCGGTTCACATATCTCCTGGGTGGCCGCGGTCCGCACTGGAAAAGGGTCCTGTGCATCTTTCGCTCCGTTTCAGGTCCAAATTCTACCAAAAATTTGCACCTGAAACCGAGAACAGAAACGCACCGCGGCCACAGCTAGTGAAAACCCGGCGTCTGTTTCTTTTTGTATGCTAGTCGTATATCGAGAATGGAGAGTTTCCTAAAGTCGCGAAAATTCTCGTACGACAGAATAAAAGTTTGGAAGTGATCTGATGTGTTGTAGTGTATTTGCATTGCATTTCCGAATGACAACTGTAATGATTGAACGAAAAATCGTACGATCTGATCTCATACAAGAAAAATTTTCATGCTTGTCCAATCGGATAATATCGGATGAACTGTCATGATTGGCTCTCAAAGGCACTAAACCCTCCTAACGTTGTCAGCCAAGGAAACTGCCATCTTGGCCTCTGTTTGATCAGCAACTGCCATGGTGCCGCACGTGATCTGATCAGTTATGGCACTTGATGGTTTGACAGTTTGGGTGAGCGCACAAGCAACATGACAGTTATGATCCCGGTACCTGTCGGGAATGTAAGTGTTTTTTTAAACTGTTAAATCAATGGGTTTAATACAAACTGAAAGGACAATGTAGGTTATCTCTGCATTACGCCATTCTGGTAAAGGAGATTGGGCAGAAATTGTGCAACCAGATTGTATAGTAGGTGGCCAGTTTATGAGGGGGAAGGGGGGGTCCGCATCACTTTGTAGGGATCTCATTGCTTCTCTGGGACAGGAAGTGGAGGGAAATCTCTGTAAGGGGACACAGCCAGCAAAGTTTACCCAGACAGGGTTAATACAAAGTTTAGCCCCCCATGGTTGGGTGATTGTAGATGAGTGATGATTGCTGGGTGCTCCCCATGGGGTATGGTGCTGTGTATGGAGGAGATGTGATGGACTGTCTATGTACGCAGTAGTAGTGATCGGATGAGACAATGAAGAACACAGAGGAGCCTCTCATCCCCTCTCATCCCCTCTCATCCTCTCTCTCTCTCTCTCTCTCACTCACCCTTGATAATCTCCGCTGCGCTGATCAGCTCCTGATTCTCCATCCCCAGATCACACGAAGAGCCGTGCTGCCCCCGGCATTGCCCGCATACGCTCCGGCTGTCCCGTTACTCTCTCATGTCCCTCTTCTTCTCTTGTCCCCCCACCAGACCCCCGGCTCTCTGCCTCTCCCCCAGCCTCCAGGACTCGCTCTCCGCACTCTTAAAGTCCTCCGTCTTGGTTACCAGCAGCCAATCCGGGAAGGGGCTTCGTTACTAGGGCTTTGTTTCCAGTGACCAATCAGGGAGTGGCAAGGAGATCAGGCTTAACCGCCTCAGTGCCGTGCTGGTGACGGGGCATGGCTCATGTTCCTGTCCTCTCTGAGGAAGGCGCGCTTTACTGACTGGAAGAGAACCTGTCCTCATACAGTGTGTGACTAACTGAAAGAGAACCTGTCCATGTATCGTGTGACTGAAAGAGAACCTGTCCTCATACCGTGTGACTGACTGAAAGAGAACCTGTCCATGTATCGTGTGACTGAAAGAGAACCTGTCCTCATACCGTGTGACTGACTGAAAGAGAACCTGTCCATGTATCGTGTGACTGACTGAAAGAGAACCTGTCCATGTATCGTGTGACTGAAAGAGAACCTGTCCTCACACCGTGTGAGTGACTAAAAGAGAACCTGTCCATGTATTGTGTGACTGAAAGAGAACCTGTCCTCATACAGTGTGACTGACTGAAAGAGAACCTGTCCTCATACCTTGTGACTGACTGAAAGAGAACCTGTCCATGTATCGTGTGACTGAAAGAGAACCTGCCCTCATACTCATACCGTGTGACTGAAAGAGAACCTGTCCTCATACCGTGTGACTGACTGAAAGAGAACCTGTCCTCACACCATGTGACTGACTGAAAGAGAACCTGTCCTCGTACCATGTGACTGACTGAAAGAGAACCTGTCCACGTATCGTGTGACTGACTGAAAGAGAACCTGTCCTCACACCATGTGACTGACTGAAAGAGAACCTGTCCTCACACCGGGTGACTGACTGAAGGAGAACCTGTCCTCATACTGTGTGACTGACTGAAAGAGAACCTGTCCTCACACCATGTGACTGACTGAAAGAGAACCTGTCCTCCTACCGTGTGACTGACTGAAAGAGAACCTGTCTCCTACCGTGTGACTGACTGAAAGAGAACCTGTCCTCGCACCGTGTGACTGACTGAAGAGAACCTGTCCTCACACCGGGTGACTGACTGAAAGAGAACCTGTCCTCATACTGTGTGACTGACTGACAGAGAACCTGTCCTCGCACCATGTGACTGACTGAAGAGAACCTGTCCTCACACCAGGTGACTGACTGAAAGAGAACCTGTCCTCATACTGTGTGACTGACTGAAAGAGAACCTGTCCTCATACTGTGTGACTGACTGAAAGAGAACCTGTCCTCACACCGGGTGACAGACTGAAAGAGAACCTGTCCTCACACCGTGTGACTGACTGAAAGAGAACCTGTCCTCGCACTGTGACTGACTGAAAGAGAACCTGTCCTCACATCGTGTGACTGACTGAAAGAGAACCTGTCCTTGTACCATGTGACTGACTGAAAGAGAACCTGTCCTCACACCGGGTGACTGACTGAAAGTGAACCTGTCCTCGCACCATGTGACTGACTGAAAGAGAACCTGTCCTTGTACCGTGTGACTGACAAAAAGAGAACCTGTCCTCACACCGGGTGACTGACTGAAAGAGAACCTGTCCTCGCACCGTGTGACTGACTGAAATAGAACCTGTCCTTGCACCGTGTAACTGACTGAAAGAGAACCTGTCCTCGCACGTGTTGATGACTGAAAGAGAACCTGTCCTCACACCGGGTGACTGAAAGTGAACCTGTCCTCGCAAGATTTGACTGAGGCCCCATTCACACCTGAGCGTTTTGAAGCTTGAAGCCTGAAGCTACAAAACCCTGGAGCGCAAAAAATCAATTATTCTCTATGGGGATAGTTCACATCTCAACTCCAAAGCGCCTCAAGCCAAACGCCCGAAGCTCAAAAAAGTTTTGGAGGTATTTTAGTAGCTTGATTTGGACGTTTTTACGTTTTACATTGGTGACCTTTTGACCTATACAAAATCACGGTAAAAAAACTTTGAGAACCTGTCCTCACACTGTGTGACTGACTGAAAGAGAACCTGTCCTCGCACCGTGTGACTGACTAAAGGAGAACCTGTCCTCACACTGTGTGACTGACTGAAAGAAAACCTGTCCTCGCACAGTGTGATTGACTGAAAGAAAACCTGTCCTCACACCGTGTGACTGACTGAAAGAGAACCTGTCCTCGCACCGTGTGATTGACTGAAGGAGAACCTGTCCTCACACCGTGTGACTGACTGAAAGAGAACCTGTCCTCGCACCGGGTGACTGACTGAAGGAGAACCTGTCCTCACACCGTGTGACTGACTGAGAGAGACATGTATTAAACATTTATGTATCTAAACCCAAGAACAACAAATGACAGTGTTGCAGCTTCCCGCTGTATAGATGTAGTAGCTGCGTTTGTGACAAGCATGCTAAGCAGTGTTGTCACCGGGGTTGCCAACTTCCTTTAGCATTATTTACTGACAAAACATGGGGAATTTACTGACAGATCCCTTTTCTTTTCTTTTTTTACTGACAACATTAAAAATGCCAGAACTCCAATTAAAAACTACTACAATCAATATTTAAACAGTATAAACACAATATGAAAACACTGGCAATACTCAGAACAAGTGATTTGCCTGGTTTTGCTCGGATACGGGTCTGGCATGGATTTGGTGGGGACCCCTCCATGAGACTATCATTTACAGGATGATATGACTCTGTCGCATGGTCTATCTGTTCCGGTAAGAGGCCATTTCTTATGGTGGTGATGGTCCACATGGTGATCACAAGATTTGATTTAACACATTATCTATAACAGCACAGTGGTGCTTTGGTATTCGATTGGGACTGTTATATATTTTTCTACAAATATAAAGCAGACTTTATAATTTTTTTGGTTTTCACATTGAATTGAGTGTTCATATTGCACATTATCACAGTTAACACAGTAAACTACTGATTTCTTTTGCTACACAGTTTATCTGACTGCTTTTTGCCAACGGCTTGATTTTGCACCTGCCAGCGCGTTTTCTTTTATTATTTTATATTTGCCGGGCATGTGTAATACGTCTCTTTATTTACTTACTCAAAAACTGATCTCCAACTCTCCAGAACTCAGGGGTGCACCTCGAGCATTTGGCACCCGGGGCAGATCCTATATCTGGCACCCCTCTCCCCCAGGCAGGCAGGCAGCGCACGTCGACGTCAAGTGACCTTAGGGTAGTATACTGGCAGGTTAGGTGATATAGTGCCAGGTTAGGTGATATAGTGCCAAGTTAGGGTGGTATATAGTGCCAGGTTAGGGTGATATAGTGCCAGGTTAGGGTGATATATAGCCAGGTTATGGTGATATAGTGCCTGGTTTTGGTGATATAGTGCCAGGTTAGGTGATGTAGTGCCAGGTTAGTGTGATATATAGTGCCAGATTAGGTGATATAGAGCCAGGTTAGGGTGGTATATACTGCCAGGCTAGGTGATATAGAGCCAGACTAGGGTGGTATATAGTGCCAGGTTAGGGTGATATAGTGCCATGTTAGGTGATATAGAGCCAGGTTAGGGTGGTATAGAGCCAGGTTAGGGTGGTGTATAGTGCCAGGTTAGGGTGATATATAGTGCCAGGTTAGGGTGGTATATAGTGCCAGGTTAGGTGACATGGAGCCAGGTTAGGGTGGTATATAGTGCCAAGTTAGGTGATTATAGAGCCAGGTTAGGTGATATAGTGCCAGGTTAGGTTGGTATATAGTGCCAGGTTACGGAGGTATATAGAGCCAGGTTAGGGTGGTATATAGAACCAGGATAGGTTATATAGAGCCAGGTTAGGGTGGTATATAGTGCCAGGTTAGGTGATATAGAGCCAGGTTAGGTGATATAGTGCCAGGTTAGGGTGGTATATAGTGCCAGGTCACGGTGGTATATAGAGTCAGGTCAGGGTGGTATATAGAGCCAGGTTAGGTGATATAGAGCCAGGTTAGGGTGGTATATAGCGCCAGGTTTGAGTGGTATATAGTGCCAGGTTAGGGTGGTATATAGAGCTAGGTTAGGGTGATATGGAGCCAGTTTAGGTCTGCATGTAGCGACAGTGTGCACTGTTCAGTCACTTACAGCATGTCAGGTGATGGAGATTCCCGGGCTGCTGTGGTCTCTCCTCCTCTTTCTTCTTTACCTGGGGGGGGGGATGATCAGCCTGAGGGAAGAATTCTGTAGGTAGGAGGAGTGGAGGAGGCAGCCACACCCCTACCCCTCCCACCAACTGCAGCTGTCTCAGGGGATGGTGAACATCCCAGAGGGACATCCTAACTTGATGAGATGACAGGGGGGTGTTACAGACAGCCTCCCCCACACCACTAGGTTCTGTGCTGATCCAATCAACTTTTTACAAAGCTGCGATGAGAGGGAAAGTGCAGGGGCCCCATATGCACCTGGGGTCCCTGGGCAATGCCTGACGCCCCTCCCTCAATGTGTGTCACACGGGGCGGATCCCCTCCCGGCACCCCACATGGTGCGCCAGTGCCAGAACTGACCCGTCTAACTCTTATACCCAAGGCCACTGATAAGGCAGTACAGCCAGCCCTCCTGTACTGAGCCCAGGCCCCGTCAGTTCAAAAGGGGGGCCTAGGCATAGGGTTACCACCTCATCCCTTTAAACCTGAACACATATGAATTACACAGGTTCTGAGGCTAATTTAATGCAGATAAGGCACCAAGTGAGTTTAATTACCACCTTAACCACTTCCTGCCTGGCCTATAGCAGAATGACGGCCGAGCGGTGGTTTCGTTATCCTGACTGGACGTCATATGACTTCCAGCAGGATAACTCCCGGGGGCGCGCACCGCAGCGATCATAGGTGTGGTGTGTCAGTCTGACACACCGCAACTCCGATCGTGGTAAAGAGCCTCTGACGAAGGCTTTTTTACCACGTGATCAGCTGTGAACAATCACAGCGTGAACCAGGAAGTGCAGGTAAACGGCTTTCCTCGGTTCGCGCTGACAGAGAAAGCCGATCGGCGGCTCTCCTGTCAGAGGGGGGTCTGTGCTGATAATCAGCGCATGATTATCAGCACAGCCCCCATCAGAGGTGCCCACCACCACTGCCAGTCACTGCCCATCAGCTGCTAACCAGTGCCTACCAAAGTGCCATTCAGTGCCCACCAAAGTGCCCATCAGTGCAGCCTGTCAGTGCCCTTCAATGATGCCAATCAGTGCCCATCAGTAATGACTGACAGTACCTCCTCATTAGTGCTGCCTATCAGTGTCATCTATTAGTGCCCATCAGTGCCATCTATTAGTGCCCATCAGTGCTCCATATCAGTGCCGCCTATCGGTCCCATTAGTGCTACATATCAGTGCCGCCTATCAGTGCCCAGCAATTCTACATATTAGTTCCTCCTCATCGGTGCCCATCAGTGCCCATCAGTGAAGGAGAAAACAAAATTTTATAACAGAAACTTTTTTTTTTTTTTCAAAAATTTAGGGCTATTTTAGTTTGTTTAGCAAAAAATAAAACCCCAGTGGTGATCAAATACCACCAAAAGAAAGCTCTATTTGTGGGAAGAAAATGATAAAAGTGTGTGACAGCGGTGAAAGCTGAAAATTGTCCTGGGCAGGAAGGGGGGAAAGTGCCTGGTATTGAAGTGGTTAATCAGCCACAGAACTTGTGTAATTAACCACTTGCTTGCTGGACACTTAAACCCCCTTCCTGTCCAGGCCGATTTACAGCTTTCAGCGCTGTCGCGCTTTAAATGACAATCGCAGGGTCATGCAACACTGTACCCAAATTAATTTTAATAGTTTTTTTCCCCCACAAATAGAGCTTTCATTTGGTGGTGTTTAATTACTGCTGGGTTTTTTATTTTTTGCTAAAAAATGAAAAAATACCAAAAATTTTGAAAAACCAAAAAAAACAGTTTCATAGTTTGTTATAAAATGTTGAAAACAGGTAATTTTTCTCCTTCATTGATGTGCGCTGATGAGGCTGCACTGATGGGCACTGATAGACACTTATAGGCTGCATTGGCGGCACTGATGGGCACTGTTGGTTGCCACTGGCGGGCACTGATGAGGTGGCACTGTTGGGCACTGATGGGTGGCACGTGTGGGTGGCACTGAAAGGCACTGATGGGTGGCACTGACCTGCAGCACTGATAGTTGGCACAGATGATGAGGCACTGATGGGCACTGGTTGGCAGCACTGATGGGCATTGATAGGTGGCACTGGTGGGAATTGATAGGTGGCACTGATAGGCTGCACTGGTGGACACTGCATAGCAGCAGTGACTCTCCGTGTGTGGGACCGATGTCCTTCTCTCTGGAGCCGGTGATCGGCTTTTTTTCCCCTCACGCTACCAGCGTGAGGGGAAAAAAAGCTGATTTCCGATCCTTTCTTTACATCATGTGATCAGCTGTCATTGGTTGACAGATGATCACGTGGTAAGGGGCCGGGACTGGACCCTTACAACAATCTGTGATGAGCCGAGTCTCATTGACTCGGTGATCACAGAGTGTGCCGCACTCGACCCGCAGGCAGCTCGTGAACGGGAGGACGTCCATGGACGCCCTCCCGGCAATCCAGGTTCACGCTGTAGCCGTCTTTCGGGAAGTGGTTAATATGTGTTTGGGTTTAAAGGGATGAGATGGGAACCCTACCCAGGCACCCTTTGAGCAGGGGGGGGCAGCTGTACTGTCTTATTGCAGACACTAATCCTCTTCTGTCTCCCACTTCAGTGCTTCCAGTTTCTGCTCCTCTCCCTCCCTCCGGCTGCACACCCCTGTGTGCCCCTTTTCCCCACAGCGCTTAAGGCTTTCCTCCTCTCCCACCAACACCTGGTGCGGGCACACAGGGGGATGTCATTTACTGGCCCCTTCCTTTCCTGAATGAACACAGTGAGCAATTGGTACCAATCACTCCTGTGCCCATTCATCACTGAAGCATTGTAGGCTGTGTCTACTATGCTTCATTTTGTGAATGAGCTGGAGCCTCTGAGCATTTCCTATTCATCCATCTGTGCAGCTGAGGCTGCAGGGAAAGGGACTGATAAATCTATGTCCTCAGTCACTTTTGGCTGATGGAGGGGGGGGCTGTTAGGTAGCCTTTATGGGGCTCCGTAATTTCTACCAGCAGCCCTGCTTATACCTCGGTCTCTATCTCGACCTAAAAAGTCTCTCCTCTGTTTTTTTTATTTTTGCAGTTAGACAATTGATACCCAGATATTGGAAATCTTATATTACTCCTTCATTATGCATATAGAGGAATTGGTAGTTGAAAATAATGATACTTAAGTTCAAAAGGATATGGTCAATCTGGATAATCTTTAAGGATCCATCTAAATTACATGATTTCTTGGCTGGACTCCACAGATGTTCACCAATACTTATTGTGTTGCTAAAAATGTTTGAATATTTTAGGGAATGCCTCACCCCCCCCCCCCCTTTTTTTTTGTCTTTTGTCTTATTTCCTATAGGAAATACATTATTGATTGTAAAAGTTTTTTTTTCTGTTTTTTATTTTTGTTACATCCATACTCTTTCACTTTGTTGACTTTGTTCTCTTTCAGACTGTTGGAATGTACTTATTCACAAAATAAGTGTCTGTTAATGTATATTTTCTATTACTTTTTTTGATCATTTTATATTAGGTCACTTTGTCGATGGACTGTAACAACCCTAGCTTTCCTTTGGCGATAGGTCAGACTGTATTTGTTTTTCTTTTTTTTTTCCTTATCTGTGCTGAACTTTGAAAATTAATAAATATATATTTGTCCAGAAAGCCACGGCATATTGGACGTTGAGGAGCCTTGAGCGACGAAACACTCAGCTGTGAATTTGGCCTAAAAGAGACACTGACAGCTTAACCATACAGAACAAAGTGACAGTGTCTGTGCAAAGGGGCCCCCCACTCCCCAATACTTACCGTGCCAGCCCTATGCCACCGATCATTTCTCCACCACAGCCAGCCAATTAGTGTTGGAGTCTAATGGGAGCGGTGATGCCATTCCTCCAGGCCACATTCACACTTGAGCTGAGCATCTTTGGACATTTTTAAGGCATTTTTAGCATGTTTTTCAGGCACACCCCCTGAAGTCTAAAAAAACACGAGTCTGCCCCAAAAGAAGGTGATGAACTTTTTTAGCAACAAGCTTTACTTCAAGTGACACTATGCTCAGGTGTTGTCAGGCACCATTGAATATAAGATCCAAGGGTCTGGTGAAACTTTAAATCGCCCAGGTATGAAAAGGGCATCTCAAGCTGCCATAGACAGTTCAAATCTTGGCTGGTTCAGCATGGACCGTCTGAGATTCAAACCATGTATGGGCAGGCTAAATGCACCCAAGTTGATTGAGCGATCAACTTGGTAAAACCAGCCTGCCAGAATTTACATGCGACTCGCACTAGCAGCTGTTATAGTTGCTAGCAATAATTACTGTGTTCTCCTAGCGGGGATGACTACCCCCAACCCCCCCTGCTGGGAGAACACATTGGCTTGGCGGGATGGATTCCCCTGCAACCCGTTCCCCCCCCCCCCCCCCCTTTTTCACATATTTTATGATTTGGCTCTTTTTTAAAAAAAAAAAAGCTGCTAAAATCATGTTGCTGGTACAAAGCATTTTTTTATTATGGTACTGCAAACACAAACAAATCCAATTCAACAAATTTAAAATAAGAATGCAATCCAAACTTTAAAGCAGCACTATGATATGTTGGCATGCATCAAGAAAGGGATTAACTCCAGGGATAAATCAATAATTTTCCCACTCTACAAGTCTCTGGTGAGGCCACACTTGGAGTATACCGTCCAGTTCTGGGCACCAGTCCTCAGAAAGGATGTCCTGGAACTGGAAAGGGTTCAGAGAAGGGCAACAAAGCTAATTAAGGGATTGGAAGGCCTTCTTTATGAGGAAAGATTACAAGCAATGAATTTATTCTCTCTGGAGAAGAGACGCTTGAAAGGGGATATGATTCCAATATACAAATACTGTACTGGTGACCCCACAATAGGGACAAAACTATTCCATGCAAGGGAGTACACAAAGACACGCAGCCATTCACTAAACCTAGAGGAAAGGAGGTTTAGCCTTAAACGGCGTAGAGGGTTCTTTACGGTGAGAGCAGTGAGGATGTGGAATTCTCTTCCACAAACAGTGGTTTCAGCTGGGAGCATAGATAGTTTCAAGAAACTATTAGATGGGCACCTAAGGGGCCACAACAGTGAGGGATACACAATGCAATACTGACATATAAGCACACACATAGTTTGGACTTGATGGACCTGTGTCTTTTTTCAACCTCACTAACTATGTAACTATGTAACAATAAAGCATTATACATATAATAATGAAAACTGTGAAGATTGTGCATGTTAATGACACCACTGCCCACCTCAGCCAAGTAGAATGGTTAGCTGAGGTGGGCAGTGGTGTCATTGACATGTACATTATGATCGGTATCCTGGCTTTACCCTCTCTATGCTGTGCGAAAGTCAAGATTGTGGCCCCTAAAAGGTTAATAACTGGTCTCTGGGGACTGAATCAGTGGCTGCTGTTGAAGTTTTAGGATGGGGGGGTGCCAGGCCCCACCCTTCCTTTTTGACCCCTCCTACTTCCAATAACCCCCACCCCTTATATAATCCACCCACTCCGTCCCCTGTATTCCACATATTGTGTCAGGAGTACACAGCTCAGCATCACAGGGCACAGTATACGGCTCAGCATCACAGGACACAGTATACAGCTCAGCATCACAGTACACAGTATACAGCTCAGAGGTGGGGGCACTTATGCAGCCAATAACACAGGTGGGGGCACTTATGCAGCCAATAACACAGGTGGGGTCACTTATGCTGCCAGTATCACAGGTTGGGGCACTTATGCAGCCAATATCACAGGTGGGGGCACTTATGCAGCCAATATCACAGGTGGGGGCACGTATGCAGCCAATAACACAGGTGGGGGCACTTATGCAGCCAATAACACAGGTGGGGGCACTTATGCAGCCAGTATCACAGGTGGGGGCACTTATGCAGCCAGTATCACAGGTGGGGTACATTGCAGAGATCCCCCCAGGTCCGGACAGGTTCCGCACTTACCCCATCCAATAGGCAGGCAGGATTAATGCAGAATTCGGCATGCAGAGAAGTGGACTGTGAGTCTGCAGAGTTCGGCAGAAGAGAGAAGCGGGCTGCCCCTCATCGTCGGGCGGTCAGGGTCTCTGTGGGAGCGGGAGTCACGTCCGCTGCCACAGTGACCCGCTCCCGGCCACCGCATCCAATCACACTGAGCTGCAGCCTCAGGGCAGCCAATCAGCTATGTGGGTGCGCCTGTTCAGCGCACCCACATAGACTTTAATGGCCGACCAATAGGCTCACTACTTGGCTGTCAGGTGACAGCCAAGGAGCCGAAAAAAAAAAAAGAAAGTCACTGTACCGGCGCCACCTGCAGGGGGGCCGGGCTGACTTTTTTTTTTCTCTTTAGCCGGCGGGGAAGCGACACCCAAGCGCCCCATATACACCAGCCGCCACTGCACTGAATGTGCACCAATGCATACCTCCCAACTTTTTGAGATGGGAACGAGGGACACCTATTAGTAAAAGTTTGTAGACATAGCACACGCCTCCTGTCAGGCCCACTTAAAAGGAGAGTTATAGAAAAAAATGATTAGTTAAACCCGCAAGTGCTTTTTTTTACCACTATTCCTTTATATTGGCTTTTGGAGTTTACAAATGCAGCAATTTAGAATTTGGATGAAAGGTTTAGCACTGGGAAACACTTATTGAAAGATAAAAAGTGCATTTTATATACAACTATATAGATCAGACCAAAATGAGGGACAAATGAGAATGAAAGAGGGACAGAGGGACTTTGTTCCAAATCAGGGACTGGCTCTTTCATTACACTAGTTGTTTGACAGAGCGGCAGGTCTGGGTAGCAGTCCCGCCCATACCCGACATCACAGCTTGAATTTGACAGATGAAGTCTCTCTTCAGGGCTGCACAGTGCACATCCAGCTGGCTTGCTCGCCGACCCCTGGATGTGCTGGATGTTCACACTACTGCAGGTCCTATTAAGCCAGAAGTTGACATATAAGCAACAGAATTATTTGGGACAAAGCCACTGCACTGCGGGATAACGGGACAGAGGTGTGAATGCGGATAAAGTCCCACCCAATCCGGGACTGTTGAGAGGTATGCCAATGTTGAGCATTATACCAGGGGCCTTTTGGTATGTTACAAGTGTTTATGGCGATCATGAAAATGAGAGGTATGGATATTTGGTGAATTTCACTCTATAGGGACAGGTGTCTCAACTTCACACGTGGTGATCATTTGGGGAATATTTCACCATAGATCTTCTGTTTCGCCATATTTTGATGTTTAGATGTTTTGCACTGATTTTTCATTATTATATGTATAATGCTTTTTATTGTATCACTGAGCTGCTTCAAAATTTGGGTTGCAGTGGTTTGCGCTCTTATTTAAATTTTTTTCAGGTATATATATTTTTTAAGGTAGTTGCGGTGATTGTACATTGTATTTGTTTTAGATTTTGCTTATTTGTTTACTCCTAAGCGTAGGCTGATAGTGGTTTTATTTATACACAAATACATATTTAAAACATTCACATTAGCACGTCTCCAAAGTCGCACAATTTACAGCGTGACTTTGCTACAACTTTTGGTGTAAATTTTCATAGCTGCGGCGACTTTAAGTCGCACCGATTCGAACGGGTGTCATTGAAAAGAATGGTAAGTGATTTGTCATGCGACTTTGAAATGTGAAAGGAACCTTACATACAAAATAATTAAAAAGGACATCAGCAAAAAAAAAAAAAAAAAAAGGGAACATGGGAATGAAGGAGTTAATAAAAAATAAGGGTTCACTGTTTTAATAAGGAGCTAAAATGTTGATTTTTTTAATTACTTACAAATGTGGTAGCTTTCATTAATAAATGAATGCAGAGCAGGACCTGAGCTGTCAAACTAATTGCTCAGCCCTATGGATTACACAGGGAGAAGGTGGATCATCACAGCTCAATGACACTCTGTTTATTAGGAGCGTACAGTGCTGCTGGTTACACAGGGAGAGCTGAGATCTCCTACTGTAATCTGCAGCAGGGAGCTGTCACTTTGACAGCTCAGTCCTGCACAACGCAAGACATTGCAGAAGCATGAGAAGCTCCCAACCTGGCAGAGACCCCCATAATATGACGACCAAGGTGAGCGGCTCTTCTGCCCTTCTTCTTCAGGGGTTATTATCAAAATAAAAGGGGAAAACATATGTCTCTTATAGGTAAGTTTAGATGTATAATTATATAACAAGTTTAGATTCTTACATAAGCCCAATCATGACATTTTTTTAAGTTCAGCTGTAATTATAACATGAGCAATCAGCTTTGTGTGTTTTTCATGAATAACACTGGAAGAATTTTGCTTGTCATCCTTTGTATTATAACTCGTATTTATGTATTATGTCAAACTCGTATAACAAAAATAATAACAATGATATGAATACTACCACTACTATTACAACTAATGTATACAGGACAAACGTGTCACAAAAATAACAATAACAACAAAATAGACCCCAGATGTCTCAGTAAAAAGAACCTGTCACTGCCCATGCTATCACAAGGGATGTTGTTCATAGCAAAAAAAAGTGATAAAAAAAAAAAAAATGAAAGAGACAGTGTAAAAAAATAAAAAATAAAATAAAATGTAAAAAAATGTAAAGTGTCCTTCCAATTCTTGTGCGCATACATCGGTCACGCACACATATGTAAACTATTTTCATACCATATGTGTGAAGTATCGCTGTAAACGTTATAGCGAGAGCAATAATTCTAGCACCAGACCTTCTATGTAACTCTAAGCTGGTAACATATAAAGCAGTAGTTCTAAACTCCAGTCCTCAGGACCCATCAACAGGCCAGATTTTAAGTATTGCCTTGGGGAGATGCAGACTAGAATACTGCAATCACCGAGCAGCAAATTATATCACCTGTGATGCATTTCAGTTATCCTGCAAACCTGGCCTGTTAGTGGGTCCCGAGGACAGGAGTTGAGAACCACTGATATAAAGGCTTTTAAAGAGTTGCCTATGGAGACTGTAGTTTGTCGCCATTTCACGGGCGTAATCAATTTTAAAGCATGACAAGTATAGATTTCCTTGGTGTAATATCATCTTTTATATTTTACCAAACAATTGGGTATTATATTGTGTTTTTGTACATTACAATTAACTAACCCCTTGCCACCCGCCCACCGTCAAATGACGGAGGGGCTGTGTGGCTCTCATTCTGGGATGACGCCATATGAAGTCGTCCCAGAAAGCGTGCTGCTGCGCGCCCTAGGGTGCACACAGCGCGCCAATTGTGGCAGCGCCGTGTTGCCAGGACACTGCGCAACCCCGATCTGTGTAAAGAGCCACAGCCATTGCTCTTTACCCATGTGATTGGCTGTGACCAATCACAGCCGGTCACATGTAAATAAGGAAGTGCCGGTAATCGGCGCTCCTCGCCTCACACTGACAGAGTGTGTGGCGAGGAGAGCCGATCAGCGGCATCTCCTCACAGAGGACATCTAGCGATGTAATCAGGGCACTGATCATCAGTGACCTGATTACCATTAGCGTCAGCAACCAGTGCCCACCAGTGCCAGCAACCAGTGCCCACCAGTGCCAGCAATGAGTGCCCACAAGTGCCACCAATCAGTGCCCATTAGTGATGCCAGTCAGTGCTGGCTATTAGTGCCGCCTATCAATGCTGTCCATCAATGCCGCCCATCAATGCCCATCAGCGCCACCCATCAATGCCCATCAGTGCCGTCTATCTGTGCCCACCAGTTCCAACCTAATAGTGCCCACCAGTGCCACACCACCAGTACCACCTATAAGTTCCCACAAGTGCCACCCATCAGTGCCACCTATCAGTGCCCATAAGTGCGGCATATTAGTGCCTCCTCATCAGTGCCACCTAATCAGTGCCCATAAGTGCCGCCTCATCAGTGCCCATAAGTACCACCTCATCAGTGCCCATCAGTGCCGCCTCATCAACACACATCAGTGAAGGAGAAAAATTACTTATTTACAAAATTTACTGACAACAACTAAGAAACAATTTTTTTTTAAATTTTCAGTCTTTTTTTTTGTAAAAAATAAAAAACCCAGCAGTGATTAAATACCACCAAAAGAAAGCTCTATTTGTGTGAAGAAAATTATAAAAAATTCACATGGTTACAATATAGCATGACCACGCAATTGTTATTCAAAGTGTGACAGCGCTGAAAGCTGAAAAATTACCTGGGCAGGAAGGGGTGAAAGTGCCCATTATTGAGGTGGTTAAAGTGTGTTTTTCTCCAAAAAATGTGTGTTTGAAAAACTGCTGCGCAAATACCATGTGACATAAAACTGCACTGATCACTTTACTCTCTAGGCACTTTGCGTAATATATATATATATATATATATATATATATATATATATATACACACAGTTGTGCTCATAAGTTTACATACCCTGGCAGCATTTATGATTTCTTGGCCATTTTTCAGAGAATATGAATGAGAACATAGAAGCATTTATTTCACTCATGGTTAGTGTTTGGCTGAAGCCATTTATTATCAATCAACTGTGTTTACTCCTTCTAAATCATAATAACAGACACTACCCAAAACACCCTGATCAAAAGTGTACATATCCTGGTGATTTTGGCCTGATAACATGCACACAAGTTGACACAAAGGGGTTTGAATGGCTATTAAAGGTATCCACCCTCACCTGTGATCTGTTTGCTTGTAATTAGCGTGTGTGTATAAAAGGTCAGTGAGTTTCTGGACTCCTGACAGACCCTTGCATCTTTCATCCAGTGCTGCACTGACATTTCTGGATTCTGAGGCTTGGGGAAAGCAAAATAATTGTCAAAGGATCTGTGGGAAAAAGTAGTTGAACTGTATAAAACAGGAAAGGGATATATAAAGATATCCAAGGAATTGAGAATGCCAATCAGCAGTGTTCAAACTCTAATCAACAAGTAGAAAATGTGGGGTTCTGTTGAAACCAAACCACGGTCAGGTAGACCAACTAAAATTTTAGCCACAACTGCCAGGAAAATTGTTCGGGATCCAAAGAAAAACCCACAAATAACTTCAGCACTCTCTGAAAACAGAGCTGTTTCAAGATGCACAATAAGGAGGCACTTGAAGAAAGATGGGCTAAATGGTTGAGTCGCCAGAAGAAAGCCATTACTACGCAAATGCCACAAAGTATCCCGCTTACAATACGCCAAACAGCAGAGAGACAAGCCTCAAACCTTCTGGCACAAAGTCATTTGGAGTGAGGAGACCAAAATTGAGGTTTTGGCCACAACCATAAATGCTACATTTGGAGAGAAGTCAACAAGGCCTGTGAAACACGGAGATGGATCGCTGATGTTTTGGGGATTTGTGAGCTACAAAAGGCACAGGAAATGTGGTCAAAATTGATGGCAAGATGAATTCAGTATCAAAGAATACTGGAGGAACACTTGCATTCATCAGCCTGGAAGCTGCACATGGGATGTACTTGGACATTCCAATATGACAATGATCCAAAACACAAGGCCAAGTCGACCTGTCATTGGCTACAGCAGAATAAAGTGAAGGTTCTGGAGTGGCCATCTCAGTCTCCTGACCTCAATATCATTGAGTCATCTGGGGAGATCTCAAACGTGCAGTTCATGCAAGACAGCCCAAGAATTTCCAGGAACTGGAGGCTTTTTGCCAAGAGGAATGGGCAGCTTTACCATCTGAGAAGATAAAAGCCTCATCCACAAATATCACAAAAGACTTCAAGCTGTCATTGATGTCAAAGGGGGCACGGCATTAAGAACTGGGGTGTGTAAACTTTTGATCAGGGTTATTTGGGTAGTTTCTGTTGTCATTATGATTTAAAAAAAGGTAAACAAAGTTTACTGATAATAAATGGCTTCAGCCAAACACTAACCATGAGTGAAAGAAATGTTTTTGTGTTCTCATTCATATTCTCTACAAAATGGCCAAGAAATCATAAATTCTGCTAGGGTATGTAAACTTATGAGCACAACTGTGTGTGTATATATATATATATATATATATATATATATATATATATATCGTGTTAGTAACCCCCCCAGTGGTTCTATCCCCTCGCCATTCTATTAAAAAAACTGAATTTAATTATATTTTTAATAAGCTTGATTCTCCGAGTTTTAAATGTTGGACCGAGACTACTGAGACTATCAAAGGCTATTTTACTGTAATTCAGGCATCCCCAGTTAGGTTCATGTACCACAGTCTTGCGGATTTTCGTTACGCCGTCTGATTTGGAGCATTTCCAACATTCTGGGACCACAATTTATGTTTCTAGAGTATTCAGTTGTGCAAGGTCACTCCTAGCTAGATAGGTTCAACGCTTTAGCATGTGAATGGCATCCCTCCCTCTTGTGACTTTGTTTTTTTTTCCTTCTCCACTATTTTTGGCCTTGCCCTATGCCCTCTGCAGTGTTCCGGAGTCAATTTTCATTTCGTTTCATTGGAAGACTTAGAAAGTGTTAGCACTGACACCTTAAAGAGGACTTGTAAGGAGATGAATATGGGAGCAGCATTTTTTTGATTTGTTTTTAAAAGGTATACATTTTGGTGCTACCATTCTGATCCCAGATTTACTGCCTTGTGAGCCACTGGCCTGGAAAAACATGCATTTCAGGAGTTCAGACATTTTAGACTTTACTAGCTGCATGCTTGTTCTAGGTCAATGACTTAGTGGCATTCATTTTCTAAAGTAAATTGTGTCCAAATTAAAGAAAAAAAATGGATTTTACTTCACACGCGACTGGATAAATGAAGCGAACACAGCTACAATAAGCTCAGTGAAATATGCATTATTGTATTAAATCATCCCCAACAAGTGAAGATCAGGTTGACAATCCAAGACTCTGCAACCTTTAAAAAAGTCAACAGTGGTAGCTCCCATATTTCTATCCTCAGAGGCTCAACTTAATCAAAGCACACCAAGTAGACAACTAAATAAAAGTGATAAGCTAAACAATGCAGTGGTTTAAGCAGAGGCATAACTAGAACCTTCAGGACCCCGGTGCAAGAAACTGTGAAGGGCCCCCGACTGGGGCCCTTCCCACTGATCCCAGGGCCCTTTTCTACCATCATGGGACCCTTTATTACGGTCCTGTCATCTTGGGGTCCCCATCTAGTGGTGGACCGCCAGAGCCCAGTCACAAGTGCGATCTTTTCGGCCCTGGTAGTTCTGCCACTCGCATCAGTCGTTTTTTTTATTTTTGTTGTTTCATTTTTTTTAATTATTTTTTAACATTTTATTTTATTTTTTCCAATTTTATCTTCTCCTACGTTCGCTGACAGACACAGCCCTTCATTGGCAAGTGGATTTATGCACATCTTACTAGGAGTAGACTAGGCAAATAGAAAAAAGCAAGCTGACCCCTCCCAGGGGGCCGTCCTCACTCCAGCATATAACCCCCCAGCTCTGCATAGCATATCAGTTTTAATATGCCTAGTGCAAGGAGTTAGACCTGGTTCCCTGCTGGGACCCGCGGTTCCCCATTTTTTTTTTCTTTTGGCTTCTCAAGCTATTTGATGAAGAATGCTATCAAGTAGCCGGCTGGGGCATAGAGGATATCTCGAATCCTGGAATTTCCCCAGCACGGCCGACCAATGCGAGCTACCCTTAGCCTTGGCGGGGTCCGCCGCATTGTACCCGTTCCGTGCGGGAGGCTAGTGGGTGACCCACACTCGCATCCAGTGACCGGGCTGTGCTCGCGTCCAGGGGCGCTTGGCCTGCAGCATCCCTCCCTGCCTGATGGGAGGAAGGTCTGCTACCGGATGGCTACCCACTACGCCCGTCGGATTGATCAGCGACTCCCCTCTCTTCCTCCCCAGGGGTGTGGGGGGGGGGCTGGGCAATTCGTGGACTGGGCTGGCCGGTGGAGGGTTCAGGGATACACTTCACCCCCCTCCTACACCCCCCCCCCCACATCGCACCCCCACGCAAAAACTGCCATGCGGCGATCCGCTGCCATTTTGTGGCGGATCGCCGCCATTTTGCCGTAGCCGCGACCATTTTGTGAGCTATTTTGGCCTCTAGTGGTGGAGCGGCAGCCATTTTGCCATAGTCGCGGCCTGTGTGGACTGGCTTTGGCCTCTTGTGACCTCTCGGCGGCCATGTTTCATGTGCCTGTGAAGAAAACGTGCGGCTGGCGCCGTTTCTTCCTCTTTTCCTCTGCCACAGCGTGGAAGGCACAGTGGTGGTGAAGGCTCCTGACAGGCGGGCAAGCACTCCTACTGGGACGCAGCGCTTGAAGGGCATTTGTTACACAGCAACTATAGCTGGCTCTCCCTGGGGTGTTGGTAGCGGTGGGTGCAGTCCTCCTTGGTATTCTCCCGGTTGCTCTGTGGGGCAGTGGTGGGGCTGCATTGTGGGGGTGTCAGGGCCTATTGGCCTAGCAGTTTTCCGGTGGCACAATGGCGGCTGAACCTGCGGGTTCTCCTCTGGAGGAGCCTGTGGAAGCGCAACCTGCGCTGGGCCCTCTGGTTCCCCTGGATCAGTTAAAGTCCATATTGGGGGAGTTTTTCCCCCGGGAGGTGCCGAGCCTTGCTAAGGGGGTGGCTAAAAAGCGTCCATCCCCCCCCTCCTTCTTCAGGGGAGGATTCTGAACCTGAAGGGGCCTCGGTGGTCATGGGGACCCCCTTGGAGCTCTCAGATGGTGAACTGGAGCCCTCGGACGGTGAGGAAGACCAGGGGGCCTCGGTAGTGCGCGAGAGGGCGCTGGTGGCCTCCCTGATCACCGATATCCGTGCGTCTTTGCGGCTGGACCAGGCCGGGGAGTCGCAAGAGACGGCCAACGTTTGTGGGTCTTTTAAGCCATCTCGGTCCCCTAGGGCATATCACTATGATCAATTTTTTGACCAGCCGGTCTATAAGGAATGCCAGCGTCCGCAGAATTCCTTCTCATTTCCCAAACGTTTCGCTGTGCGCTATCCTTTTGAGGACAGTTTTGTGCAGAAGTGGGCACCCCCCGCAGTGGACCCTCCGGTT
>BLSH010514966.1:694737-706971 GCA_018402905.1 Glandirana rugosa
CGAGCCGTGGAGGGCCCCCTTTTTGAGGGGGTTATACCTGAAATTGACTAGGTCCCCTTGGTCTCCCGGGTCGCGTCCAACGCGAAGGTGTCCGAGGAGGTCTCCTCTTGGGCGTCCAAGTCGGCGGTAACACGGTGGCCTTTTGACGATCCGGTTATCCGGGACTGTGGGGGTGTTACGTCGGGGTGGTGACGGGGTGTCTCGTTGGCCCTCTTATGGTTCCTCCTGACGTGGGTGGCGATGGTTGTGGGGTCCCTCTCGGTCGATATCAACGACACATTGTTTACGGGAAGTTCGCGACGCAGGGTCATCCTCACGAACGGGCGGACAGTCCTCGGAAGTGGTCAACCTGCGCTGGGCCCTCTGGTTCCCCTGGATCAGTTAAAGTCCATATTGGGGGAGTTTTTCCCCCGGGAGGTGCCGAGCCGTGCTAAGGGGGTGGCTAAAAAGCGTCCATCCCCCCCCTCCTTCTTCAGGGGAGGATTCTGAACCTGAAGGGGCCTCGGTGGTCATGGGGACCCCCTTGGAGCTCTCAGATGGTGAACTGGAGCCCTCGGACGGTGAGGAAGACCAGGGGGCCTCGGTAGTGCGCGAGAGGGCGCTGGTGGCCTCCCTGATCACCGATATCCGTGCGTCTTTGCGGCTGGACCAGGCCGGGGAGTCGCAAGAGACGGCCAACGTTTGTGGGTCTTTTAAGCCATCTCGGTCCCCTAGGGCATATCACTATGATCAATTTTTTGACCAGCCGGTCTATAAGGAATGCCAGCGTCCGCAGAATTCCTTCTCATTTCCCAAACGTTTCGCTGTGCGCTATCCTTTTGAGGACAGTTTTGTGCAGAAGTGGGCACCCCCCGCAGTGGACCCTCCGGTTGGCTCGCCTGAATAAGGCAATGACCATCCCCTTGGAGGGGTCTCCCTCTATTAAGGATCCGGCCGATAGGCGGACGGAGGCGATTTCCAAGGCACTGTTCTTGGTGGCGTCGGCCATGGTGGCGCAATCTCTTACAGAGTGTGCGACTAAGTTGCACAATGACTTGAGCTGCGGGTGTTTGGCTGAGGCTTCACAGCGGACGGACCATCTAATCCAGGGTCTCCGGTATCTGTGTGACGCAGCTTTGGACCTGCTTCCCATGCTGTCTAAGATGTCTGTTTTTGCAGTCATTATCAGATGGGTGCTGTGGTTACGCTGTTGGTCGGGTGACCACGCATCTAAAAAGGGCCTCACGGATCTTCCCTTTCAGGGTGGTCGGCTCTTTGGGGCACAATTGGGTGAAATCATTAAGGATTTCACCGGTGGGAAGAGAAGCCTGCTGCTTCGGGTCAGAAGCATTTTTTTTGTGCGCCCGGTGCAGCGGGCAAGGGCTCAAGGTCCGGCAAGTCTGCCTCGGGGTCCGGTAAGCGGCCCTGGCAGTGCAAGAGCGAAAAGACGGAGGAAAAGTCCTCTTCCGCATGATGGGTTGCCCCCACCCCACTCTCGGGTGGGGGGCCGGCTTCTGGGGTTCGCAGACAGGTGGACTGCCCACGTTTCCGACCAGTGGGTGCAGGAAGTGGTGTCCTCCGGATACAGGATAGAGTTCAGTACTCTACCCCCAGACAGGTTCTTCCCATCGAACTTGAGACTCCCTCAGGGGCGTTGAGAGGCTCTCCTAGGGGACGTTCAGACGCTCTCCGAACAAGGGGTGATTGTACCGGTACCTCCACTGGTAAGGTTCCGCGGCTTCTATTCAAACCTCTCTGTGGTGCCCAAAAAGGGTGGGGTCAGGCCAGTTCTGGACCTAAAAGCGCTAAACCACTTTGTGAGGGCGCGAAAATTCAGGATGGAATCTGTCTGATCGGTCGTGGCCGCCCTGCACCAAGGGGACTTCATGGCATCTCTGGATATCAGGGACGCGTATCTCCATGTTCCCTTGTTCATTTGTCTCCGGCACCTGCGATTCCTGCGCTTTGCGGTAGGGGAGCTGCATTTCCAATTTGTGGCTTTCCCTTCGGTCTGGCCTCGGCTCCTCGGGTATTCACCAAGTTGGTGGCTCCGGTGCTGGCGCTCTTGAGGCAGAGAGGCATTGCGGTGGTAGCATACCTCGACGATTTACTCTTGCGAGCGGAGTCGGCTTCGGCCCTGGAGGAGAATGTGGCTGTCACCATGGCCTCGTTGAGAGACTTTGGCTGGCTGATCAACCTGCAGAAGTCGACGTCGGCCCCGTCCTGTCGACTGGAATATCTGGGTCTGATTCTGGACACAGAGCAGGCGAAAGTGTTCTTACCACCGGCCAAGTTGCTGACACTGCAAGCAGCGGTGCGAACCCTGCTGTCACGCCAGTGGTCTTCCTTACGGTTCTGTATGCGGGTGTTGGGGCTCATAGTCTTGGCCTTCGAGGCTATACCTTACACCCAGAGTCACACTCGGCTCCTACAGCGAGCGATTCTGTCAAGGTGGAACAAGTCTCCATGTCCCTGGACCAGCTGATCATCATCAGACCAGTGGATCGTTGACCTGGTGGCTTCGGGCCCTGGCTCTAACGTTCGGAAAGTGGTTCCTTCCCCTGAACTGGCCGATAGTCACGACGGATGCCAGCCTATCGGGCTGGGGGGGGGGGGTCCTGGGGCAACTGTCTGCTCAGGGCTGTTGGTCGGTGCAGGAATCCCGCCTTCCGATAAATGTGCTGGAGCTGAGGGAAATCAGGCTCTGCTTCTCCCACTAGACGGTAAGGCTGCGCGGCCTCCCGGTTCGGGTTCAGTCGCACAACGCCACAGCTGTAGCGTACGTGAACCATCAGGACGGAACGAGGAGCTCGGCAGCGGCTGCGGAAGGGGCTCGCATTCTGAGATGGGCAGAAATTCACGTACCGGCAATCTCCGCCATTTACATTCCGGGCGTAGAAAATCGGCAGGCGGACTTTCTCAGTCGCCAGATGCTGGATCAGGGGGAATGGTCCCTACATCCAGAGGTGTTCTGTCAGATTTGCCACAGGTGGAGCACACCAGACGTGGACCTCATGGCGTCCAGGTTCAATCACAAGGTGCAGACCTTCGTGGGCAGAACAAGGGATCCGTTGGCGGCCGCCACAGACGCGTTGGTAGCGCCTTGGGGTCGGTACGACTCCTGTACGTGTTCCCTCCTCTCAAGCCCCTACCGCGGCTACTGCGCAGGGTAGAAGCGGAGGGGATCCCGACAATCCTGGTATCTCCAGATTGGCCTCAGCGCTTTTGGTACGCCGAGGTGTTGCAGATGGTGACAGATGTCCCCTGGCGTCTTCCGCTACGTGGAGATCTGCTGTCACAGGGACCCATCCTGCACCCTGCTTTACCGTCGCTGGCTTTGACGGCTTGGCTATTGAGTCCCAGATGTGGAGGGATAGGGGCGTCTCTAACTCCGTGATCCCTACCATGCTTAAGGCGCGCAAGTGTACTTCGCGCAAGATATATCATCGCACCTGGAAGGCCTATATTGCCTGGTGTGAGGCGGGGGGATGAAACCCCCGCTCTTACGTTGTGTCCCGGGTGCTGGCATTCTTGCAGCAAGGCCTGGATAACAAGTTGGCATTGAGTACACTCAAGGATCAGATTTCGGCTCTGGTTCTTTTTCAACGCCCTTTATCGTCACATTCGTTGATGCGTACATTTGTACAGGGTGTACGCCATGTGGCTCCTCAGGTACGGTCGCCTTTGGCGCCGTGGGATTTGAATTTGGTACTTCCTGTACTGCAGAGAATGCCATATGAGAAAATCAGGGATATTCCCTTACAATTGCTGTCACAAAAGGTGGCTTTCTTGGTGGCCATTACATCCACTAGGCGGGTGTCTGAGTTGGCGGCGTTGTCATGTAGGTCTCCCTACTTGATCCTTCATAGGATAAGGCGGTCCTGCGACCTTCACCTTCGTTCCTACCGAAGGTGGCTTCCTCTTTTCACATTAATGAGGATATTGTTCTTCCTTCCTTATGTCCGCACCCATCGCATCCCAAGGAGATTGAGTTGCATTCTCTGGATGTCCTGAGGGCTTTGCGGGTGTATTTGATGGCTACAGCTTCCCTTCGGAAGCCTGATGCGTTGTTTGTACTGACAGAAGGCCCGCGCAAAGCGGCCTCGTCGGCTACTGTCTCCCGTTAGATCAGACAGACCGTGACCCATGCGTATACTGTTTGGGGCAAAGTTCCCCCTTTTCCAGTCACGGCTCATTCCACCAGGGCAGTTAGCACTTCCTGGGCTTTCAGACATCAGGCTTCGGTGTCTCAGGTGTGCAAGGCGGCTACTTGGGCCTCGGTGCACACTTTTGTTAAGTTTTAAAAAGTTGATGTGTCAGCATCCGCGGATGCTGCTTTTGGCCGTAAAGTTTTACAGGCGGCGGTGTAGGCGCCGCTGGCGCCTCCTGAGAGGATTCTGTTGGGTACAGTTGTTGTTGTTTACCCACCCCTCTTGAATTACACTGCTTTGGGACATCCCCACTTGTCAATGAAGGGCTGCGTCTGTCAGTGAACGTAGGAGAAAATAGGATTTTATTAAGAACTTACCGTAAAATCCTTTTCTCTGAGTTCACGGACAGACGCAGCACCCACCCCTCTGTGTTGCGTTTGTACAGCTTGTTACGAACTGATATGCTATGCAGAGCTCGGGGGTTATATGCTGGAGTGAGGACGGCCCCCTGGGAGGGGTCAGCTTGCTTTTTTCTATTTGCCTAGTCTACTCCTAGTAGGATGTGCATAAACCCACTCGTCAATGAAGGGCTGCGTCTGTCAGTGAACTCAGAGAAAAGGATTTTACGGTAAGTTCTTAATAAAATCCTATTTTTTTGTTATGTATTACATATTTTTTAGGACTCCCATTGAGGGGCTTTAGTGAAATATCAGGGGTCTAAGCAGACCCCTGAAGTCTCACTTTTGAGACAGAGAAAGGGACTGAGGAGAGATTCATCAGTCCCTTTCTCTGCAGCCTCAGCTGCACAGAATTAATGAACAGGAATAGCTCTGTACAGAGCTTCCCTTTCATTCATAAACTGAGTCATAGTAAACACAGTTTACTATGCCAAAGCCATAAATGATTTAAAAAAAAAAAAAACAGTGATTGGTACATGTAGAGGAGCCAATGCCCTTCATTTCCCTCTTGCAGTCGTTGAATGTCTGCGAGATGGAGAGGAGGAGAAGCGGACATTCAGTGGCTACATGGAGGAATCGGTTCTTCTACATGCCAACACCCTAGCCGCCCTCCTATCCAGGAGTACAGGGGAATGTACAGCCCCCCTGGAGCATGGGGCTGGGTCACAATGGCAACCCCTGTACGTACGCCCCTGGGTTTAACATTATGCCCTGATGCACACTGGCCGTTTGCCCAGCTCCTCTGAATGCCTTTGGCAGGAAAAAGCAGCTGAAAAATGCACCTAAAGCTGTGTTTTGCACACGCGCTTAGGCACGTGAAGCATTTTGGCATTCATTAATTTCATTGGCCAGAATATGAATTCATTCTGACCATTGGAATGAATGAACGCTCAAGTGCTAGAAACGCATTTAAACTTGTGTGCAAAGCGCAAAAGGCACTTTTACAGGTGTTTAAGCACATTAATCATTTTGTTTACTCGAACACTCAACTTCTGAACGTGCAAGTGATTTTTTTTTTAGTCTCTAAACATCTGTAAATGTGGATACACAGGCTAACATAGGGAGGCGTTTAGAGGCAGAAAGAAAAAATAGCAAACGTCTGTAAAAGCGGTGTTTTTGACACCCAGTGAGGCCTGGTTCACACCATTGTGGGTTTGAAGCCCGTATGTGCCGGCATGGCAGATGTGGTTGCTGCACACTTTTGACCTCACAGACTTCAACAGAAACACACCAAAAACACACTTACATTTTGTGTTGGTTGTTAGGAGCAGGCACCTCATGTAGGTCGGCTGCCATCGTTCATCTTTATTGATGTTAAGCTATATCGCTGGATGACAAGATTGATGATGGATGTGCATCCAGGAATATGTTGTGTGGCAGGATTTGGGGGTCCCCTTTTGTTAACGGAGGCTTCCAGATTCTGATAAGCCTACTCACCCGCAGACTCCCACAATTACCAGGCCAGAGTTGTGGGTAAGAGGCCTTTGTCCTTATCAACATGGGGACAATGCCCCCCCCCTTCCCGGCACAGTACCCCCACGTAAAGCAAGGTCCATGAAGACATGGATGAGCGAGTTTGGGGTGGAGGAACTTGACTGGCCTGCACAGAGTCCTGACCTCAACCCAATAGAACACCTTTGGGATGAATTAGAGTGGAGAGGGGAGCCAGGCCTTCTCATCCAACATCAGTGCCTGACCTCACAAATGCGCTTCTGGAAGAATGGTCAAACATTCCCATAGACATACTCTTAAACGTTATGACAGCCTTCCCAGAAGAGTTGAAGCTGTTATAGCTGCAAAGGGTGGGCCAACTCAATATTGAAGACTGGGAAGCCATTAAAGTTCAAGTGCATGTATAGGCAGGCGCCCCAATACTATTGGTAATATAGGGTATATGTGTATGTGTATATTCATACCCACTCGCCACTTTATTAGGTACACCTTGCTAGTACCGGGTTGGACCCTCTTTTGCCTTCAGAGCTGCCTTAATTCTTTGTGGCATAGATTCAACAAGGTGTTGGAAACATTCCTCAGAGATTTTGCTCCATATTGACATGATAGCATTACACAGTTGATGCAGATTTGTCAGCTGCACATCCATGATGCGAATCTCCCATTCCATCACATCCCAAAGGTGTTCTATTGGATTGAGATCTGGTGACTGTGGAGGCCATTGGAGTACAGCAAACTCATTGTCATGTTCAAGAAACCAGTTTGAGATGATTTGAGCTTTGTGACATGGTGCATTATCCTGCTGGAAGTAGCCATCAGAAGATGGGTACACTGTAGTCATAAAGGGATGGACATGGTCAGCAACAATACTCAGGTAGGCCGTGGTGTTTATGCTTTCATGTTGTTTACGCCAAATTCTGACCCTACCATCTGAATGTCGCAGCTGAAATCGAGACTCATCAGACCAGGCAGCATTTTTTCAAACTCCTATTGTGTGTTACTGCAGGTTGCGGTGTGCTGTGATGTGCATCTGAGCTGCATTGCCTTAGTGTATTGAGGTGCCATTAACATAACATGGCATAACATTGCATGCGTTGCAGTAATACATGCATTACCACAAGGCACTGATCCTAAAGCTTTCCACTACACTAAAAAGTGGTTTTGCTGCTGTCCCTGTCTCTGATTATGATCTTCCTTTCCTGATAATGCCTTGTCATGGAGGCAGGAAGTGAAGGGAATTTACCTGATGGTGACACCTCCACTCTGGTCAAAAAGAAGAAAGAAAATGTTTGGGCTTTAATACGTTTTGATTTTTTCACATTTATATCTCTCATATTCACAGTACTGTATATCTAAAATCACATTCACAAGACTATAGGTATTTTCAAGAAACATTGCGTTGAGTTTGTGAAATATGAATGAAGTGTCATTTTGTTCCTTTAAGAAAATCTGATGTTTGTAAGCTCCCTCAAGGACTGGCAGGCCATGTTATGCCTCCAGTTTCTGCCAGGCCAGAGCTATCAGCGTCTTGAAAAGCCACTCATTCCTAATTTCAGAGATGAGTGAATCTTGAAGGATCCAACTGACATCAATGAGACCTCCACAAGTGATATGTATAGGAAATGACATGGCAGAATGGGGGGAGGAAGCATTCAGGAATCTGGTGTGTAGAAGTGTAGTATGCAGAGAAACATCAAAAAAAGGAAAAAATAAGTACTCATCTAAAATAACAATGGCTACCACAAATATCCTAATTTTGTGAATTAATTCATTCACAAACATGAAGAAGGTGGGTTCCATGTATCAGCGATTTAAACAAGGCCTTTACAGTGTCTTAGTGCTTAGCCTGTCTGCCTTGCAGTAGTGGGGTCCTCAGTTTGAACCCCCAACCGAGATGCCACCTCCATGGAGTCTGCATGTTCACCCTGTTCCTATACTCCAAAGAAATGTTGGTAGGTTCATTGAATCTAGTACATGTGAGGTAGGGACCTTAAGGCCCGTACACACGGTACAATAATCAGCCAACAACGGTCGTCCAGCAGCCTGTTAGCCGATAATTTGACCGTTAGTACGCACAATTCGACAGCCAATTTCCAATTGTCAGCCAACAGAAGTTGGCTGACAAGACTAGAAAACCTTTGTTGGCCAACAAGGCCCGATTGTTGGCTCGTGTGTACAGAAGTTGGCCAACAAAAGTTGGAAGTGCAAACACGCATGCCCGGAATCCAGGAAGTGTTTGGTCGTGTAAACCCGAGTTTGTAATTCACAAATCACATTCCCCTGAACTTCCTCTTTATACGCTCAAAACACGTCACTACGGTTGGCTTTGTTGGATGATTGCTTGACTACCGTCAGTACGCTAGACAAAACCTCAGACAGACAAATTGAACAAAAGTTGGACGTGCGGTCATCCAACAATCGGTACATGTGTATGAGGCTTAAGATTGTAAGCTCCTTGAGGGCAGGGATTGATGTGAATGTAAATAATTTGCGCTGATGCTTGAAAATTGTGAATCCAAGCTGATTTGTGGTCAGTGGCCACGTGTATTTCCAGTTTGATGAATGACAACTTTGCAAGAAAATGTTTTATAGTAACTGCAACAAATCTTTCTTGTTTATGACCAGGCCGAATACTTGTGCAGAAATAATGTCTGGCTACTAGACCCTGCATGTAAGTACACATTGCAAAAAAAGGAAAGATTTTATTTAGCAACAGACTTGCAACTCTCTTCGCAAAAATAAAGAAACAATGGCATAGTTGTGGCTGCACTTGCTACAATCATAATATGTTATATTTATGTAATGTACATTTTTGATTAAAGCAGAACTCCAGACAAAAATAAAAATGAATAGCTCATATAAAACAACGAATACCAGGTTTTGCTTCAAAATTCATCTTCAAACCAGAGACCTGCGGTACTTTTTTTCTGCTTTTATATGTGCTCAGTTTGATGGCCAGCATTCCACCCACTTTCTCTGAGCCCAGGTCATCTTGAACCTGCCTCTACGCTGTGACTGGATAGTGAAAGAATAAGCAGCAGAATGAGCTCATCTTACTGTCACTCTGCTCTCTCCTTATATCAGCATGCTCCTTGGCAGCACATGAACTGATTGGCTTCTAGTGCTACTTCTTTAAAGTGACCCTGCCATCATGGGGTCACGTTTACAAAAAAAAGCATGCATGCACTAATTATTAAGGCAACCTGGATGGAAAAGCTTCTGCTTCTCTGCTCCCAAGCTGCTGCAAGCATTCAGTTGTTGGACATGTGGAATATTTGCTCTCCTCGCTGGCCACTATGGTCCTTCCCGCTGGCATATATGTCACTACAGAAAAGTATATTTGTTTAAACATGTATACTTTTTTTGCCATTCATTTCTTTTTATTCATTTTCAAATACAATACAAAAAAAAACATGTAAGCCCTGCGTAAACTGTTGGCGCTATATAAATGCTGTATAATAATAATAATGTACAGTAAAACCTTGGTTTGAGAGCGTTTTGCAAGACCAGCAAAATTTTTATACAAATTTTGACTTGATATGTAAGCGATGTCTTGATATACAAGTAGAGTCACGTCACAAATGAGTATAAAAGAGAAGAGAGAAGCCTCTAAGTGTAGCAATATGGTTACATTTAATGAAGGTAAAACATTTAGCAACTCACATGGTTGATGATTAAAACAGGCACATTAAGTATGCAGGCATCTGGAGTAAAGATGTCCACGTGGACCACCCTCCGCACTGCCATCAACGCCATCCCTTGCACACTGCGCTCCACAAGCGATTCAAGTCTCGCTTTCAGACCGCTCTACTGCAGGGTAGTTTTCCTGGTCAGGATTGCAGACTGACAGTGATGAGAGCCGGCAGTGTGGAAGGTCTATGTGGACAGCTTTGCCTGCATACTTAGATGTGCCTCTTTTAATCATCAACCATGTGAGTTTCATTAAATGTAACCATATTGCTACACTTAGAGGCGCCTCTCCTTTATACTCTGTAGCTCCTGTTGAATTTTGCTTTTAATCCCCTTGTGGAGGCGGCCATTTGTGGATAGACATTTGATGGTTACACAACCTATGACATTGCTATAATCTTTTTTTATGGACTATAAACTGAAGGACTTATGAAAAAATGGTTGTGGAACGAATCATCTGAGTTTCCATTATTTCTTATGGGGAAATTCGCTTTGATATAAGAGTGCTTTGGATTACAAGCATGTTTCCTGAACGAACTATGCTCGCAATCCAAGGTTCTACTGTCTACTTTTTAAATGAAACCTAAAGCCAGCTTTAGAAATCCCTTACCCAAAAAATAATAAATGTTTTTAGCATCACACTTTGTAGCATATTGACAAAGCCTTTCCTTTGTAAACAAGAATGCAATGATTTTTCCATCCTAAATGGCCAGTATGGTACAACATTGTGAAAGACCAAGAGACCTGAAGAAACTGATCTGATATTACTTATTATATTTCAGATAAGAGCAAATGATAACTATGTCATAGCGATAGAGTTAAAACATACTTATGTCACTACGGTACTATTATTTCTAGACAAACAGTCCGGAAAAAAAATTCTAGGAAGCAAGTGCCTTCACAGGGATTAACCATTCTTTAGCCATGGACGCCACCACATGACCAGTGTGTCATCTGAAGTCACGACTAATACCTTCACAGGGTTAATTGGGCAGACTGCTGACTTCCATGTGTGCAGGATACACAAACCACAGAGCTGGTGTAACCACTTCAAGCTAAGCCACCTAGCCGCTGATAGCTTCCATGGATACAGTTGGGATGGAGTAGTAGCTTGGGACAAACTTTGTAGGTGTGAGATGGAACCGGTGACACAGAACAGGGGCTGGCAGGTGGAAATAAATCATAAGCAGGAAAGAAAGTGTATTTTGTGGAAAATTGGTAAAAACAAAGCAAAATAAAAGGAAAACAATACATGTAGTTAGCGGGCAGTTATGATAGAAATACAGTGCCTGCCGTTCTCAACCTCCTCATGCTTGTTGTTACCCTGACTCAATGGGGTTGATTTACTAAAACGGGAGAGTGCAAAATCTGGTGCAGCTCTGCATAGAAACCAATAAAGCTTCCAAATTTTATTGTCAAAGCTTAACCACTTAAGCTCCGGGAGCTTTTACCCCCTTCATGACCAAGGCATTTTTTTGCTATTAAGCGCCCTGCTACTTTAACTGGTAATTGCACGGTCATGTAACGCTGTATCCAAATAAAATTTAGGTCATTTTTTTACACAAATAGAGCTTTTATTTGGTGGTATTTGATCACCACTGGGATTTTTCTTTTTTATTATATAAACAAAAAAAGACAGAAAAAAAAACAATATCTTTTACTTTCTGCTATAAAACATATCTGATAAAAAAAAATTTAAAAATCAAATTTCTTCATAAATTTAGGCTAAAATGTATTCTGCTATATGTCTATGGTTAAAAAATGTCAATAAACGTATATTATTTGGTTTGTGCAAAATTTGTCTACAAACAATGGTGTGTATATATATATATATATATATATATATATATATATATATATATACAGATATATACAGGGTGGGCCATTAGTATATGTGAGGGGGGAAACTTTTCAAGGTGGGTGGTGACCATGGTGGCCATTTTGAAGTCGGCCATTTTGAATCCAACTTTTGTTTTTTCAATAGGAAGGGTCATGTGACACATCAAACTTATTGGGAATTTCACAAGAAAAACAACGGTGTGCTTGGTTTTAATCTTTCATGAGTTATTTACAAGTTTCTCTTTGTTTACAGCCATTGACATGTCGTTGAGGTTAACACGTGCGGAGCGGATAGAAATTGTGTTGATGTCTGGTGAACGCAGTAACCGGGTCATTGCAGCAGATTTCAATGCAAGACAGCCTACGAGACCACCCATCTCCCATGCTACAGTTAGCAAACTGCTTGCTAAGTTTCATGAAACTGGTTCAGTGTTGGATTTGCCAAAATGTGGACGCATGAAATCTGTCACTAATGAAGAAACATCAGTGGCTGTCCTAGCTTCATTCAGCAAGAGCCCACAGAGTAGCACTCGCCGCATGTCACTGGAGAGTGGCATTAGTCGAACATCCCTTCGGCGGATATTAGCTACTCACAAATGGCACCCTTGCAAACTCCAGCTACTGCAGCATCTCAACGAGGATGACCCAGATCGGCGCACTGAATT
>BLSH010514966.1:715135-745076 GCA_018402905.1 Glandirana rugosa
GAAGACGGAAGATTTATTACACTTAGTCCATACACCAGTCTCCTAGTTTGACCTTTAAGTCTTTGTCAATCGAAATGACATCTGTCAATGATGTCCTGAGTATATATTTTTTCACACCCTTCGTAGTAAAACAGAAAATCCGTTTGTTTTCGTATAGAAAACCTATGGAAAGAGATTTTACTAGACTTATATATACGAAAAACGTTTGAAATGGTGCCTAAGAATACCGAGCATGTGTGCCCTGCTGCTAGCACAAGTTGTGCAGCATGAGTGCTGGCAACGTACGTCTTAGCAAGCAGACACCGCCGTGAAAGTTGTCAACTTGCATGCTGCCAGCAATCGTACGTTCAACTGTTGAAAGTGCCGCCACAGACGAACGATTCTGCATGCAACGGTCGTGAGTACGACGTGTTGAACACGATCGTCGTCCCGTGTGTACGAGCCATAAGAATCCGTGGTAAAGTTTGCAAAAAGCATATATATTCAGATCATTTTAGAGAAAGGTATCCAAAAGATATGCTTTTGTTTGCCTAAAAGACAAAATGATGCTTCCCACACTTTTTTATATATGAGTCCTGTAGTAACTGTCTACAGTAAAGCTAACTGTTTCTGAATTTCCAGTTTGATCCTCTGACCACATACCTGATTCACATTATTTAGAAGGCAGAAGTGGACGTTACATTGTCCTGTGTGTGGGACAGTCTGTACTAGTCCTCTCCACCTGTCATCAATCTGAAGCAGGAATACAACAAACCAATGTGTCACATGCTTCTCTGCCCTCATAGTCACCAGATAATAAACCAAAAGAAAACACTGTATGGGTGTTGACTCATTAAGCAATGTAAAAAATGTCATCAAGCACATGGATGGTTATAGGTAGGGTGTGCATAGCTTCCATGTGTGGGTGCGATGTCCCAGTCATGCACATTACACACAGGTGATAACTTCTAAGGAATGTATTATTGACCTGGAAGAGATCTATTTAAAACATGATTTGTGAAGACTTTCTCATTTGGAAATGTCATTAAATCTCCAATTTGATAGAAGCCTCCTGCACGCTTGTGGACTGATGCCCGGTACACACGATAAGATTATCAGGCGAACAATCGTCCTTTTTTTTTTTTTAATGCTAATCTCAGATCGAATCAGCAGTCACGAAAATTCTCGTACGCCAGAATATAAAATCGTAAGCAATGTGCTCGCAAAAGCTCTGTACCAACGATCCGATTACTGTACAATCACTTCGAAAGCGGTATTTTCCGTACGATTTTCTGATCGTGTGTACGGGGCTTGAGGATGGTGTAAATGCCTAAGCTGATAGAGGGTGTGCGGTGAATGTGAGTGATATCATTAAGCCCTGGTTCACACTTGTGCAGCTTTGCATTCACGCTACTCCAGGGCGATTTTAAAGCCGCCCGTTCAGTGTGATTTGGATCTCCAATTTCATTGCAGCTTGTGATGCTATTTAACAGAAGTCAATGCAAATCACAATGAAACAAAAAAAGAAATGAGTGCAGGAACCTTTTTCAAAGTCGCTGCAACTTGAGTCCCAACAATTTGATCGGTTCAATTAATTGTTTCTATTACTGGCAAAGGGGTGCAACTTGTCATGCGATTTTAAACTGTCAAATTGCACTGGTGCAAACCAGGCCTTAAAGTGAGTGTAAAGGCTCTTTTTTTTTTTTTATAACAAACATATTATACTTACCTCCTCTGTGCAGCTGGATTTGCACAGAGCAGCCCCGATCCTCCTCTTCTCGAGTCCCTCTTCGGCTCTCCTGGCCTCTCCTCCCATCCAGTGCTCCCTCAGCCAGCAGCTTCCTATGAGGGCACCCGAGCCGAGTCAGAGCTCCATGTGTCCATTCAGACACAGAGCCCCAACCTGGCCCTGCCCCCTCTCTCCCCTGATTGACTGCCGCGGGAGGAGTGTCCTGGACGGCTGAGGGCATCATGGACTTTGCTGGAGAGAGATGGGGCTCAGGTAAATATTAGGGGGTGCTGAGGAGGCTGCTACACACAGAAGACGTTTTATCTGAATGCATAGAATGCATTAAGATAATAAAAACCTTATGCCTTTACAACCCCTTTAAGGCCGTTTAGATACACACTGTTCTTGCACTGTTTTCTCCAAGAACAGATAGTCGGCAACATACTGTATGTATTATTAGCTTTGAGCACCCCAAATGTAAAACGGACCTTCACTCCAGAAATGAACTTTTCCTCCCTGCATTTCATGCCCTCTTCAATTTTTAAAGGAGAAGTACAACCAAAGTTTCTTTGGTTGTACTTCTCCTGTGGATCACAGGAGTGCAGTTTGTTCTGCACTCCTGTGACCCATTTTCAGCAGACCACGGGGCCCCGTACAGACTATTTGACAGGGGCCCCCCCCCAAGAAAGTATTAAAGCTATATTTCACTAAAAATACAATAAAACTATTAGCAGACACAAATACAACATAACTCACAGAATTCCTGCTAAATCTAAAATATAAAATTGAGTTAATAAATAATAAATGAACATGAGATGAAAAAAATATGCAGGCTCAGAGTGAAAGAGGGAGAGAAAAAAAGTTAAGCTCCATGCACACTGGGCTTAAAAAAAACTCCAGTTCACTTGGCAGAAAAAAAACGCTTATATAGAACTTTTTTTGTACAAAGTTTGGGAGAACCAGAAGGGTTTTTTTGTCTCTTAAACGTTGAGCTTAAAATATGCCTGTAATCGTCCTAATGTGTATGAACACATAGGATAACAATGAGCTGCTTCTACAGGCAAAACACTAAACTCCTGTAGAAGCAGCTTTAAGCCAGTGTGCATGGAGCCTAAGTTAGAGATCACAAACTCCAGTGCTGAGAGGAGGGTGGCCCACACGGGGAGGGGGATTAGTGATGGACGACTGTCTCTTTCTTATCAGATAAAAGCTTGTAGCAAGGGAGAGGGAAGGAGAGCAACTTTCCTCTGCTGGAGGAAGAGACACAATTGTCGTCTGTCACTAATCCCCCCTGTGTGGGCCCCCCCTGTGTGCTCCGGGCCCCCCTACAACTGGACTGGCTGTACCCCCTATCAGCAGCCCTATCTGTCCACATGCCTGGACCGGTATCCAGCTCAGCCTCTCAGTGAGCCTCAGAGAGCCTGAGCCAGCTGCTTCCGCCCCCTCCACAGCCCAGCGCTCCAGTGAGCGTGTGTGTGTGTGGGGGGGGGGGGTGAGAGCAGACAGCAGTGATTGACAGTCACCAGCTCTCTGCTCAGGGAGCTCTGAGAACTGAGTAATTGGCGGTGTTTGATCAATCGGTTTTCAGCCTTAGAGCCTGCGGGGGATAGATGCAGCATTGGACCGATGCGGCACCTACTGTTCTTGGGTAAGCATGATTCTACAAAAAAAATTCCCATGCTTCTCTTTTAAAAGTCTTTTTTCATTTTTTTTTTTTTTTGTTTCTTGCCTTGGTGTGAAAGATGTATTTCTGCTCCTGCAGTCACCTGGGATATCCCAGAAAGGCTGCAGGAGTAGAGACACACAGTGTCAGAGGGTGGACTTGGCAGCATGTCATTGGGATCGGCTGCCAGATGACGTAAAAAAGAAATATGGTGGCACAGGACCCGAGAGCAGATCACAGCATGACAACACTGAATTCATTGGGCAGGTGAGTATGTTTTCTGGTGAGAATTACAGGTACAAAGGGATAGGAAAGAATAAATAATAAAGAGGAGAGAGAAGAGTCTCAAAATCAACATAAAATAAAAAACAAAAAGGGACAGGCGGACCTGATCAGAAAGCTTGTGTGAAAGGGTCCTAAAAGTGTATAATCCTAAGGGCCACATTCACATAGACAGCTACTGATAAAGATACTATCCCCATGCCCACAGGGTGTGTGAACAGCTGCACCCAACAGTGGCACAAGCAGACATGTACCCTGTACAAATCAATGGCTGATGCTATTCATGTGTAAGTGCTCATCCATTCATCTGACCGGTCGTAGATGCAGACAGCTTGTGTCCAGAGACAATGTATCTGGCCACAGCTTATTGTCCAGCTTTTATGTGGCCATCTGAATGCAGCAGTCTATCCACCCTCCTCCACCCGCACAAAGAAAGGCTATGAATAGGAGGAGAGGGCTATATCCTTTGGAATCCAACAGAAATGAAGTAGGCAGCACTGACACTGTAGGTTTTCAGAGCTCAAAAGACACTGTTGTCGGCTTAAATGGGAAATTAGGAGCATACTACATTTTTGGCACACCAACAGTTACTTTTCTGTACTTGCAAGATATTTAAAGGGATAAAACATATAAACGTATGCATTGTTTTGCCTTGACATACACTTTAAAATCTTTTTTTGTTATCAAAGTTTTCAAGAAAAAATAGAAAATTTCTACACCTCACTTATTTAAAAGTGCAAATTAATGTGCATATTCATGTAGCACAGGCATTACAGCAACTCACAAAAAGGGACCTGCCTTACATTTTAAGATGCTAGAATGTGCTCATAAGTTATGTGGTTCAAGTGTGGGGACACTTGACGCATGCAGGAGATTGATTTAGACAAACCAAAAAGTACATATGCCACTTTATGGTGTCTAATAATTCTGATTAATACACTGTTTACCAATGCCTTGTTTAATATAAAAGCCCATGAAATATTTTTGTTAAAGGCAATGATGATAAAATGGCCTTCGCTCTGACATCTCAAGAGACTGAGAACTCTTTTTCAGGCAGACAGGATCTACCTAAATGTACTCTACTAGAGCAAGTGCGTCGATAAGCTTAGCTCAAACTTACAATCTTGCAGTGACAAAATAGAACCAATTTGTAGCTGTAAATGGCTCCACTTTTTAGAAATGTCAACCTCGAAGAACAGTGTATAGGGTGACAAATTGTGCAAGCTACAAGGAAAACTAGGTATGGCTAATACTTAATACTAAAACTGATAAAGGGGTGTGGCATATAACACCAAAAATTTAAAAGAAGATGTTGATCAGACATAGAAAGTTGTGTATTGCATTTAGTTGTCAAGAATCAGTTCCACAATGCAAGAGATGTGGTCCTGTGCAGCATCTATATATGTACTATACATGCAGTATATAAAAACCTGGTGGGAACAGGCTCTGATGAAAATACATATTTTCATCAATATCTAAAATATTATAAAATGCAGTCCAATGCATCTGAAAGATCCGTTAGCAATCCTTATAATCATTTCCATGGAACTGCCTCTAAGCCTGGTGGACTTGCACACTCTACAGTTCTGAATCACAGCTCTAGTTCTGTATAAATCATAATATAGATTCTGGAAAGAGGTAAAGGTTGTACTAATTTTATTCTCGATTTTAGAGAACTAATCTCATGGCCTCCTGCAGCCTTTTTCAACTAGGTTGCCGTGGCAAACTCTGGTTCCTTCTAGGCTTTTCAGGGGTGCCTTTGCCTAACAAGTGTCTCAAATTGCCCAAAAATTGTGATCAAGCCTGTCTCTTTTGGTATACAAAACCACAGATTTTAATAGTGCAGCATTACAACCTTGGTCACCGTGGTGGACAGCTGCTGTCATTCTAAGAACCAATGATGTCATAAGTTGATAAAAAGACATTGGGCACGTGAGGACGTCCTTGTTTGCCCCTCTCTGAGGGAGTAGAGAATTGCTGGAATACTAGTCAATACCAGTTGTCTTTGCTGTGCAAAATTAAATCACCTCCAGTGTTGGGTGTCCATTGTCCAATGCATGTCAAATACACTGCATTATATGAAACTATTGCATTTTAGAATGGTGTGCCTTAAAATTGTGTTAAGGTTGAGAAGCACTGGCCTATGGTATACTATATTCTGATTCCCACTCCCCTGTCAATTTAAAGGAGATTTATATTCACAGCATATACTTTCATTTTGTACCATCACCATTGTAATAGCAATACCATGGTTCTATGGACTACATATCCCATGGCCCCTTGCTGCATGCAAAAAGTAATTCCTGTACTGACTAAGGCAGGCTCTGTGAATTTTATAGTCCACAGTCCATATTCCCATCACACACGTTCCTGGAATAAGCTCTTTAGGTTGCTGGGTGCTGTAGAAATCACCAGGTGCATACTGGAACCCATACAATACGTCAATATTCACAAGCACATCAAGGATTATTCTGTGAATTCTATGACACAGCTGTGCACACACACAGGGCATAGTGAATACATGTCACAGAATTCAAAAAAGTAAATGAGTGTGGATTGTCACAAAGTAAGCTTACAAACTTCAAGATTGTTTAGATTGGTAAGCTAGAAATAATTGAACTACAATGTGGAAATTAATATGTGACCCTTACATTTTGACCACAGATGTGCTTTATTTCACAAAATCTTTATTGGTTTTTAAAGCAGAGCTCCACCCAAAAGGGGAAGCTCTGTTTGTCTACCCACTCCCACTTCTGCCTCAGTTTGCCACAGTGAACTGAGCTGGAAGTTTGCCCCCCCCCCTCCTCCTACCCCTGCAGCCAGCCCATTCACAGAGCGCAGTGCGCTTCACGCATGCGCAGTAGGAAACGGGCTGTGAAGCTGCAAGGCTTCACTTCCGGTTTCCCTGAGTGAAGATGGCCGCGGCAGCACAGAATTGAAGAATCAGCTCGGATGAGGATACCACTGGATACCTGGACAGGTAAGTGCCCTAATATTAAATATCAGCACCTACAATATTTGTAGCTGCTGACTTTTAATTTTTTCTGAAGAAGCCTGGACCTCCTCTTTAAGTATTAATACAAGGTACGTAGGACAGTAATATATAGAAAAGAATGCGACAGCGGTGAGGTTACAGAGGCAAGTAAAAATTGTATAAATAGGTTTACCGAATAGAGCAGAGGTAACCCTGTAAATAACATCACAAGTTGTAAGGCAACGGTAACGGTACATATTCATCTGTAATGCGGGCGGGAAGCTCCATTGGTAACACTACCTAGGAGGGAGTAGGCCTCGATAAGGGCAATAGAAGGAGTAGGGTACTCTAGAACCCAGGACAGGGGTGAAGTAGGAGACAGAAGGGTAAAGCAAGCAGAATAACAACCCAAAATCCGCAGTGGGCAGAAAGGGGGAGGTGAGGGGGGGGGTTTGGTAAAGAATCCTGTGTGGGCCAGCCTGTTCCAAAGGACATCCATCCATCCAAACGGTCAAATGGAGAGTAAAGAATGGTCCAAGTATCAGTGGACATTATAGGTTATCCATTGGGCCCAAATCTTCTGAAATTTGGCGTGGGTTCCCGTAAGTATAGATGGGAGCTTCTCATGGACCATGGTTGCCAGCAGCCGCTGCTTAATTTCAGCTAAATTAAGGAACGCTTGTCCTCAGGCTCTGCTGGGCTGCCAGGAACACAAACCCCACCAGGCTTTAGAAAAGAAGGGATCGACTTATGCAGGAACGCTTCCCAGGGATTGCGTGCGAGAAAAACATTTAGGCTCCATTCACCCCTGTGTGACTTGTCATGTGACTTTGGACATCAAAGTTGCATGACAAATTGCAGCCCATTCTTCTCAATGGCACAGACTGAAAGTTGCAGCGACTTCGAAAAAGTGCCTGTACTACTTTAATGCAGCTTTGATCCAGAGAGTGTAAAGTCAGATCAAAATTGCACTCAAAGTCGATCTGGAAATTGTGAGTCCTTGGAGTCCTGCTAGTGTGAATAGAGCCTTAGTCATACAGGAGTTTGAAGTCTAACATAGGGACATCATACACAGATAAACTTTTGCCGTGAATTGCACCCCTTTTCGATAGAAGTTCTCAGGCAGCTCGCCTCTTGCTCTGGTTAAGACACAGCTTCTGCACTCACAGAGATCCTGGAAAAGTACTTATTTGATTGTACTACATTAAGATAATAAAATACAATTAGTGCTTTAGCTACAAGTAGATATCCTGACCTCTGTCCACCTGACTTTATATTTAAAGTGGTAATTTCCTATACAGTTGTGCTCATAAGTTTACATACCCTGGCAGAATTTATGATTTCTTGGCCATTTTTCAGAGAAACTTTTCTTTCACTCATGGTTAGTGCTTGGCTGAAGCCATTTATTATCAATCAACTGTGTTTACTCTTTTTAGATCATAATGACAATAGAAACTACCCAAATGACCCTGATCAAAAGTTTACATACCCAAGTTCTTAATACAGCTCCCTTTAACATCAATGACAGCTTGAAGTCTTTTGTGGTATTTGTGGATGAGGCTCTTTATCTTCTCAGATGGTAAAGCTGCCCATTCCTCTTGGCAAAAAGCCTCCAGTTCCTGGAAATTATTGGGCTGTCTTGCATGAACTGCACGTTTGAGATCTCCCCAGAGTGGCTCAATGATATAGAGGTCAGGAGACTGAGATGGCCACTCCATAACCTTCACTTTATTCTGCTGTAGCCAATGACAGGTCAACTTGGCCTTGTGTTTTGGATCATTGCCCCAATCCACCCCCACCCATCTCATTATAAAAGCAAGCATTGCCTACGGGGAAATCATTGCAGGGGGTTAGACGTTGCAGAGGGGTTCTTCCAAAAAAGTGGGGTTCTTTAAATAAGTGGGCACTTCCGCACTTGCACTTCAGCGATTTGCACAAAGCGCACACTAACAACAAACTATTTTACATAACATCAGACTACAGGTAACCTCATTTTCTAAACCTCGCACATTCCTCTCTGAAACATGCATTCCTTACCTCTCCTTCTCACAATAGCAGCCTCTCTCCTCAAACTATCTTTTCTTCACCCCTCTCCCCCACCCCACAATCTGTACATACCATCCTCACTTCTCCCCTCTCCCTATTACTGCGCTCATCACCTCTTTATAACTCTACGCCCACATGCTAACAAAACCAGGAAGCTCAAGCATGTCTCCTCATATAAATCATATTCCCATATTACTTCCCTTTCTCTTCTGCTTCTCCTAGCCTCTGGTGATATTTCCCCAAATCCTGGGCCCCCCTCATTTAACACCCAACATGCCCATCACCACCACCCCACACCCTCTGGCAGTAGTCGCGATCTATGCAATTTGATCTCCATTCCCCTTCTTCCCAAAACCAGCCTCCCCTTCTCCTGTGCCCTCTGGAATGCCCGCTCGGGCTGCAACAAGCTCACTGCTGTTCACGACCGATTTGTCACTAATTCCTTTAATCTTCTTGCGATCACTGAAACCTGGCTCCATGAATACGATTCTCCTTCTCCTGCTTCCCTCTCCCACGGTGGCCTTCTCTGGACTCACTCCCCTAGGCCTAATGGACGCAAGGGAGGTGGAGTAGGATTCCTCCTGACCCCACAGAGCACCTTCCAGGTTATTCACTCTCCTGCTTCTCTGTCACTCTCATCATTTGAAGCCCACTGTATACGTCTATTCTCTCCAACCTCCCTAAGAATTGCTGTGATTTATCGGCCTCCTGGACCACTGTCAGCTTTCCTTGATGAATTTTCTGCCTGGCTACCCTACTTTCTCTCTTCTGAAATTCCCACTATCCTTCTTGGCAACCTTAACATCCTGGTTAACACTAACACTACCTCTAAACTTCTTAGTCTAACTTCCTCATTTGACCTGAAGCAATGGGTACAGGCTCCTACTCACACAGATGGAAACGCCCTCAACCTTGTCTTCTCCTATCTATGCACTCCATGCAACGTCTCCAACAATCCTTTTCCCCTCTCCAACCACCACCTTATTAGATTCTCTCTCTCCCTGTCTTGCACCACCTTTCCCTCAATCACCAAACCGTCACCCGTAGAAACCTTCACCAACTCAACACTTCTCTTCTCTATTCTGCTACTGACCACCTCTATGAAAAAATCTCACCCCTGTCCTGCCCCAACCAAGCCACTACCATCTACAATAAATCCCTGTCCTCCACTCTGGACAAGCTAGCTCCCCCTACCACACACAAAATCAGGCCTCGACCCCTACAACCCTGGCAAACAGACGACACCAGAAACCTCAAAAAGCGCAGCCGCACCCTTGAGCGTCAGTGGCACAAGACAAAGTCTCTCAAAGACTTCAACCAATACAAATCTGCCCTCCATAAATACAATTCTGGCCTCCACACTGCCAAGCAGACCTATTTTACCACTCTGATTAACACCTTCTCATCCAGTCCCCGTCAACTCTTCTCTACCTTCAACTCCCTACTGTGCCCCCCCCCACTTCCGCCCACTAACACACTCACTGCCCAAGAGGTCGCTAACCACTTCAAAAGCAAGATTGATACAATTCGTGATGAAATCTCCACTCTACAAGCATCTTCTCCAGTTAACACCCCATGTCAACAAGCACAATCTACACTATCCCTGTTCAAACCTACTACTATAAACGAGGTTGCTAAACTCCTTTCCAACGTCCACCTAACCACCTGTCCATTGGACCCTATTCCCTCTAAAATACTACGCTCACCCTCTGACTCTATCCTGCACTCTCTAACTCACATCTTCAATCTCTCCCTCTCTTCTGGCATCTTCCCCAATGCTCTAAAACATGCATTGGTCACCCCCATACTCAAAAAACCATCACTGGACCCTACCGATCTCAACAATCTACGCTCTATCTCCTTGCTCCCATTTTCCTCCAAAATCCTCAAACGTCTGGTCTACAACCAACCGAGTGACCACCTTGTTAAGAATAACCTTCTTGACCCCCTCCAATCTGGATTCCGTCCTCAACACTCAACAGAAACTGCCCTTCCTAAACTCACAAACTACCTACTAACCGCTAAAACCAATGGACACTATTCTGTACTCCTACTCCTGGACCTTTCGGCTGCCTTTGATACTGTCGACCACACCCTCCTCCTCAAAAAACTTTACTCCCTCGGTCTCCGTGACTGTGCTCTTCAGTGGCTCTCGTCCTACCTATCCAATCGCACCTTCAGTGTCATGTACAATTCTACCTCCTCCTCTCCTCTTCCTTTCTCTGTCGGGGTCCCCCAAGGTTCTGTTCTTGGACCTCTTTTATTTTCAATCTACACCTCTTCCCTGGGTCGGCCTCCCAAGACTTTCAATATCATTTCTACGCCGACAATACCCAAATCTACCTCTCCACCCCCCAACTCACTCCATCAGTCTCCTCACGCATCACTAACTTATTAACAGACATATCTGCCTGGATGTCCCACCACTTCCTCAAACTCAACCTGTCCAAAACCGAACTCATATTTCCTCCCCCAAATGCCATTTCCCCTGACTTCTCTGTCAAGAGCAATGGCACAACCATCCACCCATCCTCACGTTAGGGTGCTTGGTGTTATCCTGGATTCTGAACTCTCCTTTTGGCCACACATCCAATCACTTTCTAAGGCTTGCCGCCTCAATCTTCGCAACATCTCTAAGATAAGTCCCTTCCTAACCAATGAAACCACAAAGCTCCTGATTCACTCCCTGGTCATATCTCGCCTCGACTACTGCAACTCCCTCCTCACTGGCCTACCTTTAAATAGACTATCCCCCCTCCAGTCCATCATGAATGCCGCTGCCAGACTCATCCACCTTACAAATCGTTCAGCGTCTGCCACCCTCTCTGCCAATCCCTCCATTGGCTGCCACTCGCCCAACGAATTAAGTTCAAAATACTAACCATGAGCTACAAAGCCATCCACAACTCTGCTCCCAGCTACATCACCAACCTAGTCTCAAAATACCAACCTAATCGTCCTCTTCGCTCCTCTCAAGACCTCCTGCTCTCCAGCTCCCTCATCACCTCTTCTCATACTCGCCTCCAAGACTTCTTCGGAGCCACTCCCATCCTCTGGAACTCCCTACCCCAATCTGTCAGACTATCCCCAAATCTTTCCACCTTTAGGAGATCCCTGAAAACTTTTCTCTTCAGGGAAGCCTATCCTGCCGCCACCTAACAACTGCACTTTTTTATTCTCAATCTACCCATCCCCCCACAGTTATTTCCCTCTCGTATCATTTAACCCTCCCTCCTAGATTGTAAGCTCTACCGAGCAGGGCCCTCTGATTCCTCCTGTATTGAATTGTATTGTATTGTATTGTCTGCCCTAATATTGTAAAGTGCTGCGCAAACTGTCGGCGCTATATAAATACTATATAATAATAAATTGTCATGTGTTGGAATGTTCAAGTGCGTCCCATGCGCAGCTTCCTGGCTGATGAATGCACATGTTCCTCCAGTATTTTTTTGTAACATACTGCATTCATCTTGTCATCAATTTTGACCAAATTTCCTGTGCCTTTGTAGCTCACACATTCCCAAAACATCAGCGATCTACCTCCGTGTTTCACAGTAGGAATGGAGTACCTTTCATCATAGGCCTTGTTGACTCCTCTCCAAATATAGCGTTTATGGTTGTGGCCAAAAAGCTAAATTTTGGTCTCATCACTGCAAATGACTTTGTGCCAGAATGTTTGAGGCTTGTCTCTGTGATGTTTGGCGTATTGCAAGTGGGATACTTTGTGGCATTTGCATAGTAATGGCTTTCTTCTGGCGACTTGACCATGCAGCCCATCTTTCTTCAAGTGCCTCCTTATTGTGCATCTTGAAGCAGCCACACCACATGTTTTCAGAGAGCCCTGTATTTCACCTGAAGTTATTTGTGGGTTTTTCATTGCATCCCAAACAATTTTCCTTGCAGTTGTGGCTGAAATTTTAGTTGGTCTACCTGACCATGGTTTGGTTTCAACAGAACACTGCTGATTGGCATTCTCAATTCCTTAGATATCTTTTTATATCGCTTTCCTGTTTTATACAGTTCAACTACCTTTTCCCGCAGATCCTTTGACAATTCTTTTGCTTTCCCCATGACTCAGAATCCAGAAACCTCAGTGCAGCATTGGATGAAAGATGCAAGGGTCTGTCAGGAGTCCAGAAACTCATTGACCTTTTATACACACACACTAATTACAAGCAAACAGATCACAGGTGAGGATGGTTACCTTTAATAGCCATTCAAACCCCTTTGTGTCAACTTGTGTGCATGTTATCAGGCCAAAATCACCAGGGTATGTCAACTTTTGATCAGGGTCATTGGGGCAGTTTCTGTTGTCATTATGATTAAAAATAGAAAACACAGTTGATTGATAATAAATGGCTTCAGCCAAACACTAATAATGAGTGGAAAAAAACGTTTTGTGTTATCATTCATATTCTCTAAAAATGGCCAAGAAATCATAAATACTGCCAGGGTTATGTAAACTTATGAGCACAACTGTATCTGAGAGCAATGCCAGAACACTCCCCCAAACTTTTGCAGCAAAGAGCCTGTTTATAAAACATACAACTGTATCCTAGTGCAGCTTCATCCACCTGTAAGCAGTCAGCTTACATCATCTGCAATATGCTCATTTCAAACATTTCATTATGTACAGTAAAAAGTTTGATTCTTTTTTCTCTCCTGTATATGATTGGATGTTTGACATGAACTCTGGTGCAATTTATGTTGCATTGCAAGTAAACTATCATGAAAGAAATACAGGGACTAAACCAAACCTTGTTCTCGGGGGTTCTGATTCCTCTATATAGATCTTTAGTGAGACCTCACTTAGAATACTGTGTCCAGTTCTGGAGACCTCACTTACAAAAAGATATTGATAAAATATAACGAGTTCAGAGACGGGTAACAAAAATGGTGAAAGGTCTGGGGGATAAAACATATCAAGAGCGACTTCAGGAACTTAATATGTACAGTCTGGAGGAAAGAAGGGAGAGGGGAGACATGATTGAAACCTTTAAATACATCAAGGGGGTGAATAAGGTTCAGGAGGGCAGTCTTTTCAATATGAAACCAAAATCAAGAACACGGGGACATGACCTCAAACTAATTGGGGGGAAGTTCAAAACTAATCTTAGAAAGTATTATTTTACTGAAAGGATGGTTGATGATTGGAATAAACTACCAACAGAGGTTGTGAGACAGTCAACAGTAAATGGCTTCAAACATGCTTGGGATAAACATAAATCTATAGTCAGACAACAAGGTTAATGTAAAAAAAATAAAAATAAATAAATAAAAAGGGGCAGACTCGATGCACTACTCAGTCTTTTTCTGCCGTCACTTTTCTATGTTTCTATGTTTCCCATTTCACTCCCACATTAAATTCATGTTGCATCTTTTTATCGTTGTTTTATCCACGCTGTCATTGGAAAAATAAAGCTGGACCATTGGCATCTTAAAAATGTCTGAGGTTCAGGTGGTGATGGTCCTCAAAGGTCCAAGGGCTTAGACCAAAAAATAAGAATTGAGATGCATAAAAAGGCCCAATGTATCGACCAGAAAAAAGAGGGAAGAGACAGGAGACCCCCTATAGTGTAGCATGTATCAATGTAATTATTTCCTCAATTAAGAGAAATGAAAAAAAAGAGAAGAAAAAATAATCCTGGTTACCCAGGTGGGTAGAACCATGCAACCTTACACGAACACAGATGGAGAAAAGGCCTGTCTCCATGTAGAGTAAAATCAGTCCCTTTCAATGCTGTGGGGGTCCCAATCCTGGATCCTCTATGGGGTCTCAGGTGGGTATTGGACTGGATGAAAGAAGGTGAAAAGCCCATCAGTGAAATTAATGAGAGACGTCTGGTGTGATGCGTCTAAGGATGGGTCAGAGTCATCAAGTTAAATGGAGCTCACATACACACAATCTTGTGAAAGAGAAAACCAAGAGATATGACAAACATTTGTTAATCAACATAAACTGAAGTAGTAAGATATAGCCTTGAAATATGTGTTATGTTGTGTTATTTGGTGAAATAAAGCGATCTGATGTTTGTCTAGCTTGATGACTCTGACCTATCCTTATACACGCCACACTGAGCACCTTTGCCTATTAGATTGCCTAATGAGCAAGGCCCTCTTAACCCTCTTGTATTTTACTGTACTGTCTTCCTTTTTATATTGTAAAGGACGGCACAAACTGTTAACGCTATATAAATCCTGCATAATGATTTCACCAATAGGCTTTTTTATTCCTCTCATCTTACCATCTAATAAAAATGGCATGTAGCTAAGCTAAAAACTTTATGGTTGTAGTTGATTAGAGATAAAGACTTGCCAGTGATAGCCTGGGTCAAACTCCTAGAAGATTCCTACACAAAACTGTACCAGGGTAGAGACAAGGCCCTTTGGCAGTCAATGGCAAGAATGCCAAAGTATGCCTCTCTTCCCTTCCCTTTCTAAGCTGAGATGGTCAAACATCCCAAACATATAGCAACCAAAGCCAGAAATAATTTTGACACAAAAATAACATTTCTAGCAGAAAGCATAGCAAATTTATCTCTAAGTGAAATAAAAATCTTTTTTTTTTTTTTATTTTGCACTTATGATCCAAAAGGCTCATGAACACACTAAACAAAAGTGTGAAAATGTTTCATATAAACAGTAAAATTATTAGAAATTTAAGGTGTTGATGAAGGGTTAAATATTAAAAACTTTTATTAAAAAAACCCATAATCTTCATTATCTTCTTTTTTTTACTGTTCATATGAAATGTTTTTACAGACTTTACAGCCGGTTCACACTCCAGCAACTTGGGATCTGACTTGTGTCTCCCCAAGTCGACTGACATAAGAAGTCCCATTGAAGTGAATGAGAGCCGTCTTAATGTACACTACGGAAGTCGCTTCGACTTCAGAAAAGGCTCCTGTACTACTTCAAGGTGACTTCTATCCGACTTGTGCCCTTAAAATTCAATGGAAGTCGCCTCCAAGTCAGATCCCCATCTATATTGAAGCGACTTTATAGGAAAAAGAAAATAATTTACCCAGGTAAAAGGAATGATGTCAGAAGAGCTATATTCTCTGATTGGCCACAGGCAAAGTCAACTGGCATGGAGGTCGCTTTCAGTCGCGTTGTAAGTAACCTTGAAGTCGCATTTAAATCGCCTACAAAGTCACGCCTGAAGTCGGATGTGGTTTCTTTAGCAACCATTGCATAAAAAGAACTCAGATATGTTGCAATTATTTCCTTTAATACCTACAGGCTACAAAGTGTGTCAGTGTTTACTGTATTTTTTATTACATTTACTGTACAATGATAGGGAAAAGGGTGATTAGCACACCCTGTGATTTCCAGCAGCAGAAATCTGCAAATTCCTGCATCTGGAATGACGGGTGTGTGTGCGAATAGCTGCATTTTGTGTGCATCCAGCCCCAATCATCACACTTAAGGGCTGACTATGCAAACAATCACTAATAAACTATTCACACCCATCATTCTAATGTAAGATTTTACAGATTTGCACTGGAAATCGCAGGGTGTGCTGGTTGCCAGTCTGAATGTCGCCTAACGCCTATCATTTATAGGTAAAATGGATATTAAAAACAGCTATAACATAGAGCAGACCAGTGTTAATTTTTGACGTCAGATTTAGCTCTATTCGGTCTTTTGACTAAAATGCCATTTTAGTTTTAGTTGTATTTTAGCCGACTAAAATCTGCAGTACATTTTAGTATACTTAAATATCCCACGTTTTAGTCGACTAAAATCTCCAGTACATTTTAGTCAACTAAAATGCAGTGTGTTTAGTTAAATTGTAATGCATTATTTAAGGTCTGGTCTGAGGAGGCCTGTAATGCTGCACAGTGCTTAGCACATCACACCACTAAGCCCGCTATGGTCGCTACCTTGCTTCCTGGGAGGGGAAACAGTCACAGGCTTTATAGGCAGAGCTCCAAGGAAACCGCAAGCTCAGGTACGTAAACATCCCTCCCTTACGTTTTCGTTCTGTTTTCGTTCATTGACGAAAATTGTAATTCATTTTCGTCATAGTTTTCATCAATTGACGAAAATTTGGGGCAATTTTAGTTTAGTTTTTGATAGTGGAAACATGCTGCTGACGAAAATATTTTTGTAGACAAAATTAACACTGAAGCAGACCCTCCCCTTATATTTTCATTTTTTTTAATATGACAGCAATTTATGAATAAAGGCTACAACAGTACAGCCCTGTAGATTACACTGGGCGTACAGCTCTCCCAGTGTAGTTAGTAGAACTCAGCTGTCACTTTGACAGACAGTCTATGATTGGGAGCAATGTCAGGGCTTCTGATACAGAGGGCTCCATAAGACTAAGCTGACACTTTTAACTGCTTGGTCCTGCAGGAGACTGTACGGTAATGTGGAGATAGACGTGTTGTGCCCCCACCCCAACACTACACCCAAGGTGGGAACTTCTCAGGGGCATACCAAGGGATGCCACACATTGGGGAGGGGTGTCAGGCACTTCCCAGGGACCCCGGATGCATGGGGGGCCCCTGCACTTTCCCTGTCATCACTGCTTTGTAAAAGATTGATTTGATCAGCACAGAGCCCAGCCGTGTGTGGGAGGCTGTTTGTAACACCCACCCCCTGTCCCAAGGCAGCTGGAGTTGGTGGGTAGGGTCCAGGTGTAGCTGCCTCCTCCACTCCTTCCCTCAGGCTGACCTCGCAGCTAAAGAAGAAAGAGGAGGAGAGACCACAGCAGCCCGGGAATCTCCATCAACTGACATGCTGTAAGTGACTGAGTGGTGCACACTGTCACTACATGCAGACCTAGCCTTGCATTATTCTATATCACTTAACCTGGCTCTATATATACCCCTAACCTGGCTCTATATACCACCCCTAACCTGGCTCTATAGATCACCCCTAACCTGGATCTATATATCACCCCTAACCTGGATCTATATATCACCCATAACCTGGCTCTATATCACCCCAACCTGACTCAATACATCACCCTAACCTGGCTCTATATATCACACCAAACCTAGCTCTATATACCACCTAACCTGGCTCTATATACACCCCTAACCTGGCTCTATATATCACCCTAACCTGGCTCTATATAGACCCCTAGCCTGGCTCTATATCACCCCAACCTGGCTCTATACATCACCATAACCTGGCTCTATATACACCCATAACCTGGCTCTATATATCACACCAAACCTAGCTCTATATACCACCTAACCTGGCTTTATATACACCCCTAACCTGGCTCTATATATCACCCCTAACCTGGCTTTATATATCACACGAACCTGGCTCTATATACCACCCTAACCTGGCTCTATATACACCCCTAACTTGGCTCTATATACACCCCTAACCTGGCTCTATATACACCCCTAACATGGCTTTATATATCACCTAACCTGGCTTTATATATCACCCTAACCTGGCACTATATACCACCCTAACCTGCCAGTATACTACCCTAACGTCACTTGACATCGACGTGCACTGCACTGCCTGCCTGTCCGCCCGGGGGAGGGGGCAGATATAGGATACACCCCAGGTGCCAAATGCTCTAGGTACACCCCTGGTACTTCTACCTCTGCCACATTGCGGCCCTGGTGATCTCAGACATTACCCTGCTACCCCGGGCTGTCTCTAGTTTTTCAATTACAAAGCCTTGGAATTCATAGGCAATAAATGCAATTCACAACATAATTGGGCATCAGAAATACAAATATAACTTCACTATAGTGGATGTAGAACAGCTGTGACAATGGGTATTTGTTTTTTGCCTTACAATTTATTACCAGTTGTAATTTGCATACACTGTACTCACCATCTCCTTCCCAGACTATACATTTACTTGAAGCTGGTCTGGTTTATTTGCTCTGTGACCAAGAGATATGAACATATTTTTTTTCTGCTAAAGATTTCTCATTGATCAGAGATGCAATAAAGAAGAGAAGAAATACAGGTCCTTTATACACAGTACACAATGTGGTGCAGTAGCGATATGATAAAAGACAGATAGGCCTTCTGTGGCTGGGATGTGGCTGTAAACACTGTACATGTAAATACATAAAAAAAATACAGAAAGAGACTTGATATAAACATGTATAAAAAGAAAAAAAAAAAAAACAAGAGGGGATCACCATATCTCACTACATCCTGGCACTAGTTAAAACTTAAAGTGGATGTAAACCCGAAAAAAAAAATGTAATTAATAATTCTGCCTGTTAGAGTATAGCATGTTATGTCATCTGTGCCTAGTCTTGCCACAAAGAGTTCATCCAACTGTGAGTAATGAGCTTATCTTTTTTCAGGAAGAGAAAGTCAGACTAACAGGGAAATACAGTCGATCCGCCCCTTGCTCTGTGAGTGACAAGCAATTTGCTTATCTCCTTCACATAACAGAAAAAGTTTTGCACCCCCCCCCCTTCCTCCCTCCTCAATGTCTCAGTATAGAGGTGAGTGGGGAGGCTTGTGACATCACAACTCCACCCACCAAACTCCAGACACCCACTGATTTCAGAGTTTTACAGAGCTGCTAGTGCTTACAGGAAGGACATTTGCAAGGTAGGGATAGATGCAGGAGGCTTGCATGTATATCTACATTAATAATGTGTCATTAGTTTATAATGGGTGGGTGGGTTTACATCCACTTTAAGTTTAGAGCAGGCATCTTCAACCTTTCTAAACAAAGCACCAGTTTACTTTCCTTCAGACATTAGGGGGGGCCGAAGTGGCCAGTGAAAGTAGAAAATGGCCCAGCATTAGTAGGAGTAAAAAAAACAGCATAGTGCCTGTAGTGAGTAGAAGGAGGAATAGTGTTCCGTCATTGCTATTATTGGGAGGAATAGTGCCTAATTGTTTATATCAGTGGGGGGAATAGTACCCCATTGCTAGTGTCAGCGGGAGGAATAATGTCCCATCATTGGTGTCAGTGGAAGGAAAAATGCCCTATTGGTGTCAATGGTTCCCTACTGTTGGTGTCAGTGGAAGAAATGGTGACCCTTTGGTGGTATCAGTTGGGAGGAGCCCACTGGCTGCAGTTTGGAGACCACCGGTTTAGAGGACACGTTCACCTTTTGGAAACAGGTTACATGTTCCCCCCGTATTTAGGGGAGAACGTGTAACGTTCCAGCTCCTGCCTCCTCTTTCCCCCGATCTCTCTCTTAGTGTGAGAGCAGGCAGGGTTTCTTCCCCCACACCCGCTGTCACAATTCATAAAGAGGGCTGCCATGTGGGGCTACACCCACATGACCACGTCATTTATTCATAGTTGTGTCCGAATGAATGAATGAACTACAAATACAGTCACCCACCGTGGCAGGCGGCTTGTAGTTATCAATTAACTGCAAGGGCGCTGATGAGCACGCTTGAAGTTCATTCACTAGCCCTGCAGCTTTCAAACTGACAGCTGATATGGAGGTAAAGGCTGAAAGCTGCAGGGTTTATCTGCAGAAGCCTGACATTGCACCCCTGATCCACTGATCAGGGGTGCAATGCTTTCCAGGATCCTGCAAGAACAAATAAAGCACTTTTTTGTGCAAAAATCTGTGCATTTTTTTTTCTTTTAAGAAGATGAAATAATCCTTTAAATTCTTCCTTTTAAAAAACGGGACAAGGGACAATAATTACGTTAAATGAGAAGTGGCAATTGTGCTGGTGGCCGCTGACTTGAAGCCTTCCATCCTCTGGCTCCCCCATACCCCCGCAGTGGTAATCTTGCAGTGCTTAATACGAGCCACTGGACCTGTCACAGGCACACTTGTCAGTGCTGACTATGCCCACCCTTTCCACCTCCCTATTTCATTCATAGAAGCTGAACTATAGCTTCCAGCATTAAAAAGCACTCTATGAAATGACCTTTCATTTATCTGTCTATCCCCCGTTCATGGAGTGCTTTTCATTGCTGGACGCTATACTGCAGCTTCTATGAATAGAAGTGGAGGGGCAGAAAGGGCAGGCAACAGTTGGCATGCTTAAAGCGCTTGTTACCCCAACATTTAATATTCCTAATATATACCTGCTGTACCATGTACTTGTATGAGAAAGTATCCTGATCTCTTTGTATTGCTCCCTGTGTGTGAAATCCCTGGTGTTCCTGACAGTCCATTTGCTTTCCTATTAACTGACCACACCGAGCAGGAGAGTACAGCATGGTCAGTTCTCTAGATATGCTGGAAACTCAGCCTGCTTTTCTCCAATGATAAGGCTTGTCCTGATACACACCCCCCCCCCCCTGCACGGCCATTCACTCTGAAGCTTAGTGTGCTGCTGTTTCTCCTCCTCCCAGCTCTTATGCAGCTGAGAACAGAGGTAATGTGATCACTTATAAAAAATGGGAAAAGGGTATTTATAATGTTTTTATATCTTTACACAAATGTTTTGGCTTTCTTTTCTATTTTAAGCTAAATGGGTTGTTTTACAAGGTGAGGGTTTACCATCAGTTTAACAAATAGCCATGACAGGATAGGTCTAGGCAGCTGGCATGATACAGAATGTAAACATGAAATATATTTGCATCTCTTTCGAGCCGATGATTTGGCCAAACCCAGAAATGTGTCAATATGGACATTGCCAGAACCACTTAAAGTCGCATTGCAAGAATTAATACATGCTAGTGTATATAGCAACAATAGCCTAAAACAAAAACAGTGGTGGTATTACAGGTTACGTAAATATGTAAGGCACTTATGTGAACACATAAATTTGGCAACTTTCCCACCGAAGGCGTTTTGAAAATGCAGAACAAATTCACAAATGAGGACGCAGAGCCCATTCATAAAAAGATCCCAATTGCATGTATTATATACACAAAAGAAATAACATAGTATGTGGCATCACAAAGCAGTGCATTTCATTAACCACACTTGTTAGGGAAATCTCAGGACACTGGCATTAGTGCCGCAGTAATCTTTTAATCTCACAGCTGACACAGGCAGAGTTCATCAACCTTGTGCAAGTATTCAAAATCCAACTCTCTGCTGCCATCTTCTGTTGCTCTGACGCATAACCAATGTCAGCGGAAGAATTACTTTGCTTCCAACATACTAAAAGCAAAATGTTAAAAGAAAAAAAAGCAGAGGTTTTCAATTGTGATAAGGAATAGTTTAACAGAAAAATCAAACTTATGTCAGCCATACATGTATCGAATTCCGCACAAATCTTCTTTCGAAAATCAGAAATTTTGTGCATTTTGTGATCCGAAGGTGCCACCATTGATTTCATAATTCCACCAACCAAGCCTTAGATTTAACCTCATGTTGCTACAGAAAATAATTTTCATGGCTGGGAATCTTCTTTTCTTTCCAGGTCACGGCTCATGCTCCTTTCTTTTTCGATTTCTTGCATGATTCTCCCATCATCGATTAGAAATGCGATCATTTTTCCAAAAATTTCCAACATGCCCGATCACTCAAATTCGATGGCCTCACAAAAATCAGCTGTTGCTGCGGCCTATTAACGGTGCAAAATTCAAAAGAAAATCCTTAGTTCCGATTTTCATAAGAACGTTCTTTCGGAATTCAATCCATCTATGGCCGACTTTAGGCTATGTTTACACTTCTGGCTGTCACTGCCACACCTCTGAATGCATTCCGAGATAGATCGCTTTTCAGACAAGCGGCGAGGAGGCGATATGTTGCTACACAAGTTTTTGAAGAGCAGTTGTGGCGCAGCCCCATTTGCATGAATGGGTTGCGTTTGATAGGGGGATAATATTTTTAACCATGGCACATGCGTGTGTGTGTGTGTGTGGATGGGGGGGGTAAAACATGGCTCAACCACCTTTATATATCCCCCCCATAAAACCACAAGTGTAAACAATCCTTAGGGCTAGAGCTAAGGAGCTTCAGGGCCAATTTTTAAAAAACTGCCAAAAAAAAATTTTAGTAAAAAGAAACTCCTAGTACAGAAATTGATCTTTAGTCCTACTGCGGGAGATTGTTGAATGGTTGCCAGAAAATTAGTCTAAAAAAAAAAGAAATTCGGGTTTAGGGACATCCTGCCACACCACGTGCATTAGACATGGTTGTAGCCTGGTCGCATCACGGTTGCAGTGTCATCTCCATCCCCTAGATGGGGTGCATTTGGCAGCAGTATCGCCTGCCAAAGGTGACATGCTGTATGGAAGTTGCTGCGACCACAGCAATGTGTACAGTCATGTCTATCGGGAAAGTTAATTTGCCACGGAGTAGTCAGGGGCAGTAAAAATGCACATCAACCTCCTGTTTTCACCACCCCTCTGCGACCCATGTGAATGATGCCTACAGAGTAAGGAAAATCTTCTGTTAGACAATTTTCACTGCAACTTGTGTCTGTCTCCATTGGAAGATTTCCCCGGTATTACCGTCCTGGTAATATTTTTGATACACCTTTAATACAAACTTTGGAGGTACCCATAACTGGTCCGATATGAAGAGGATGTGTTTGATATCATTTACTATGCATTTCACCTTCATTGCTTTCCTAAGCTAAAGATGGACATCCTAGGAATTTTGGAGCTTTGATTAGCCCCACCTGGAACTAGCAGTAATGAAAACTCTGTACTTCGCCAGGAAAACAATAGCACAACCTTGGCTATCTCCCCAACCCCTCCTCTATTTTCTAATACGAACATTTGTATCTTCAACATTAATATACTGAAAACATTCGAAACAACCAGTGTAACTGTTCAAATTTTCCAAAGAGACCAATTGAGCTCATGTTTAGCTATGTTTCCATCCTTATAAGCTAATATTTTTTCGTATTCAGCTATTACGTTAACCTGTCTGATAATCTCTCTGACATTAGGTACATCATTCGATTTCCATTTTAGCATTATTGATGAGCGAGCGGCCATAATTATCTGCATGGCTATTGACATAACTGAGACATGGAAAAGCATCATGTTGAAACCTAAAATGACTTGTTCAATGTTTGGTTTCATAAAGACACCAGTAACCATGGAAATAAGCTTACAAATGTCTGCCCAAAAGCTGTGGAGATGTAAACAAGACCACACCATATGGGTTAGAGTGCCCACCTGTCTGCATGCTCTCCAACAGAGATTTGAGTTAGTGTCAGAAAATTTTGATACAATATATGGAGTATAGTGCCATCTCAAAAGGAATTTTTGCGTTAATTCCCAATAGTTGGAGCAGCGAGAGTATTAGTAGTTGCACTTAAATGCTCCAAGCCATTGGTTATCGGAGTATACTTTACCCAGTTCTTTATCCCATTTATGAAAAGGTTGTCTGCTGAAAGTGATTAGAGTTTAAAGTGTTATATATTAATGAAATGCCTTTTTGATTGGGATCTTGAGAATTCCCAAATTTCCAGATTTTTTCTGGAACTAGGCAGGATGTACCTCCCAGGGTATGACATAGTAAGGTGATTCGTAAACATGAAAAAAATTCTGTTTTTGGTAACAGAAATTTACAGGATAAGTCTGCATTAGTTTGCTATTGGAGAGCAAGTCTTGCAAATCACGAATACCTCCACCATGCCAAGAGTCCAAAGAGATATCTGGTGTAATCCATTTAAGAGATTCCAAGGAAATAGGAACCTCTGGCCAGGTTAGATTGGTGTCATCCATTTTTTGCAGGTACAGTATATTCAGGTCTGAAAGGTGGCTAGAATAGTAGGGTGTTCAATATTCTTTCCTTGGAATTTAAGGGCATTAGACATGAGTAGGGACAGAGGAGACTTATTGTCCATCCAGTCCATCTCCAGTTGACACCAGGGTTTTAGAGGAGGGCAGCTAAACCAATATTTGAGTTGGTCTAATATTGATGCCATGTAGTAGTCTATCAGGACAGGAATACCCATACCTCCCGTCAATCTATGTTTCCGCTGGATTTGTGGGGAACATCTCGCTTTGCTACCTGCCCAAATAAATTTTGATAGTTGTTTTTGCATGACCATGAAAAAGGAGGTGGGAATAGGTATTGGAAGTGTACTAAAGAGATATAATATTTTAGGAAGCAGTAGCATTTTGTATGCTGCTCAGAGTTCTGACCATGATAAGAAGTCATTTTTGAGTTTAAATATCTCTTGCTGAATATTTGAGATAAATGGCTGATTTAGTTGGGTTGTGGGTTGGTTTAACTGTAGGTAAATATACAGATGCTAAAAATTCAGAAATAACGTGAATCGTAATAGTTACTGAAGGCATCAGCAATTTCTTTTGGGTTAAAGGGTAACTCCACTTTCATGGGGATAAAAAATAGCAAATAAAGAAAAAATAATATAGTGCATATAATTGCGACACAAGTCATATTGTGATTAAATGTTATTGAAAATGACCTTTCCTTTTCAATCTGCAGCCACTGTAATGTTCTGAAAATGCTGTGAAATATGGCTACCTGGAGTTGATCTGTACAAAGAATATGTACTGGACACACCCCAGAAAACATAATACCCTGCTTGTGTGATTGGCTCCCCAATTTTCCCAGAAGTCTGCCTAAGATACAAGTCAGATTTTAGGCATCCCCTGCAACAAAAATGTCATTTTTGGAGAGATACTTTCAATGGGAACATGTCTAAAGGAATGTAAGCCCAGCAGATTTCCTCATTAGTGCTTTGGAGCTGCCACAGCTGACAGATAATTATGAAATCACTCCCATTAGACTCACTCAGTACAGAGGCACAGAGAAACAAAGAGGGGTTTCTTCAGAATAACAAACGGTATGAATCTGCAACAAAGGTTGTTATAATCCTTGCAATGTACATAGATCACACAGGAGGGAATTTTTTTTTCTCCACATAAGTGGAGTTACGCTTTAAATACTCTCTTGCCTGGTGTGGGTTTATGAATATAGATGATTTTTTGTTTGCTAGCTTTTTCTCTTAGCTGGGTAGCTAATAATTTTCCAGCTCTAATGCCATACCGATAAGATTGAGCTTTTAAGGCTCGAATAGACTTATCGTGTTGGGCCAGTAAGATGGACCGTAAGTCCTGTATGGACTGAAAAAGTTGTTCATGAGTGGTTTGTGATGTTTGCAAGTGGGATATGGTGGACAGGAGGTATTTAACCGCTTCACCCCCAGAAGGATTTCCCACTGTAGACCAGTGTACTTTTTGCAATTCGGCACTGCGTCCCTTTAACTGACAAAACGGTTGTGCGACATTGTACCCAAACAAAATTTGCGTCCTTTTTTTTCCCACAAATAGCTTTCTTTGGTGGTATTTGATCACCTCTGCGTCATTTCTGATCACCGATATAAACAAAAAAAGAGCGACAATTTTGCAAAAAAATATATATATTTTTTTGCTAAAATACAAATCCAAAAAAATATATATATTAAAAAAAATAATTTATTCATCTGTTTTGCCTGATTTATATTGTTCCTCATATTTTTGGTAAAAAAAAAAACACAAATCGGTGTTTATTGATTGGTTTGCGCAAAAGTTGCCACATTTACAAACCATGAGAATTCATTTCTGGCGCTTTTACTTTTTTTTTTTACTAGTAATGGCGGTGATCTTTCATCAGGACTTTGATATTGGGGCGGACATGTCGGACATTTTTGACACTTTTTTGGGACCAATGACATTTATACAGCGATTTAAATATATACTGGTTACTGTATAAATGTCATTGGCAGTGAAGGGGTTAACCTGCAGGGGGCAGGGAAGGGGTTAACTGTGCTCCCTAGGCGTGTTCTAACTGTGAGGGGGCTGGGCTACCATGGGCATAAGTGATCTAACTGATCCCAGTGACAGGGATCAGTAGATCTCTTACATGCCCACTGACAGGGCAGGGAACGGCCATGTTTACATCAGTGGTTCCCAGTTCATTCCCTCTGGCAGATCATCGTGGCTCGCTGGTGGACATTGGGGGATCAACGCTTATATATGGCGATTCGCGGAATAGAACCACTCTGCCGCCGTACATATACAGTATGTGGTTGGGAAGTGGTTAAGCCGTTATGTCCATTGCAGTTAAATTTTAGCAGTTAATTGTATAAGTAGACCTCTAATATACACCTTATGAGAGTTCCATAATGTGAAGGGATCTTTGACCGAAGGGGCATTAAGTTTGAAGAATTCATTTAGTGCAATCAGAATTTGTTTCTTATTTTCTGGTTGGGACAACCCTTTGCCCTTGTTTCATTACGAAGCTCCCCCACGGTTATGGAAACTAGAGCGTGGTCAGACCACGTAATGTAGTGAGTGAATGTCTGATTTGGTGACCTTTTGAAGCAAAAAATTTGTCCACTAGGAATAAGTCTATCAGAGAATAAGTGTGGTGAGCATTGGAAAAAAAGTAAAATCCCGATCGGATGAATGTTGACCCAGATGTCAAATAGATCATATGAAGAGATACATGGGCAAGGTTTGCTCTACGTTTCCCATGGTGCATGTCACCAGAAAGGTCCAGATCAATGTTCGGGATAGCGTTAAAATCTCCACATAGGATTAGATGTCCTTTACATAGTAAGGAGACTTTTTTCCAGATTCTGTTTAAAAAGGACATTTGTTTGGTAATAGTAAGGTAAAGGTTAACTATTGTGTACGTAACCTGGTTTATTTCACAGACTAGGATTATAAACCTGCCAGAAATGTCTGTGTGAACATACAGTTGAGTAAATTGGATAGAGTTTTTAACGGCAATAGCCACACCTCTTTTTTTTGAGGGTCCATTTGCTAAAAATATGTGAGGAAATTGGCAGAAAATCTGTGGTTTACGAGAGTCAAAGTGTGTCCTAGTAGCATATTTTGTCATATTTGAGGTTACAAGTTTATTTTCAAGCCATTTGCCATTTGTATGGGCTATTTAACCCTTTCACATTCAGTGTATACATTTTGAAGGCCGTGGTTGTATGTTTGATGATTATGTTGTTGGTTTAAAGGTAAAGTCATTAAAGTACAGCAAGAAGTTACCTGATTGATGGGACCACAGGTAGTTGATCACAGAGCTTCATTGGTTGGGAAGTTGGTTGTCGGAATAGATGAAAAGAGAGGTTAGATGTGCTCCTGGATGGTGAAAGTCTGTAATTGGAAAACTGTACCAAGAATAACGTCAATACAAGAACAAAAGGTAAAAACAGACTATTTAGTACTTGAATCTGTGCGGAAATAAACCCGCTCAATTGGTGGGGTCAAAAAGAAATAAACGGAGTGGCATTCTCCTGGGTTGCCAGAGAATTGGTGCTTTATATTGTAGTGAATGAAAGCACAGGGATTAGCCCGCCTCAGCATCAGACTCACCACGGGTAGATGAAGGTGAATGAGAGGGACCTTTGTCCGTTGGTCCTTGAGGATCCAGGATGTTCCATTTCTGAAATAGGCTTAGTCCTTCTTTTACAGTAGCGACCAGGTAAGTAGCGTCTTCTTTTGTTATGAGCAATTTGGCTGGATATAGCCAGCGGCAGGTGATGCGATGATGTAGAGGTTTTGTGATGTTTGCGAGTTGTCTCTGTGAAAGCGGATAGGTCAGCAAAGAATGACAAATCTTGTAGACTCTGCGGTAGGTTGTCACGATTTCTGGTGACCCTCATTAGCCCTTCTTTTGTGTGGTAGAAATGGAATATCTTGGCAAGTGAGAAGGAATATGTTTGGGTCTTGGGAGTCTGTGTATACGGTCTATAGTTAGGTCTTCTAGAGGTGCCACTGGAATTGCATCTTTTAATATATTTGTGAAGTATTTGTTCAGGTCAGGCGGTTTAACCGACTTTGGGATCCCCAGAGCATGACGCTATTACGTCTCAATCTATCCTCTAAGTCTGCAAGTTTGGCCTTCATCCACCAGATCTAATTATCTCTGTCATTATGGGCGTCCACCAGGTCATTAAATGTGGATGCCAAATCCCCCATTTTTGACTCAATATGGGATACTCTATTGTTGACTTCTGAGACATCAGACTTAAATTGATTAGCTAGTGCTATTATATCTGCATGTAGTGTAGATCTCAGAGATATTAGCATGTCCTTTAGTGTGGTATCAAGGAGTCCTGCTGTCTTCTAGAAGAGTTAAAACTGCTTACCTCCAGATTAATAGCCGATGCATCATCTTTTGTTTGCTCTTCACAGTGCTGGAGGAAGATGAGGGAGGGTGAGAGTGAATTTCCTTCCCTTGCCTCGACCTATTGCTGTGAGCTGTATGCTTTGGAGGAGTCTTACTGTGTCCTAGGGAAGGCCCTCGTGGTGTGCCGATAGGGCCGCCGGTGCCATCTTGGCTTGTATAGTGGGGCAGGCTGGGGGGATAAAAATGACAAAATGGCACAAAGTGCATTTCAGATGCCATTCATTTTAATGGCACCTAAAAACATGGTGCGGTTCTGCCGTGACTGATAAATCACACAACAATCAACATAGTATGAAGCTTGTTTCCCAAAAGAAGCTTCTGAATTTTTCTTGGGCAACAAGATTAATGCACGATTTATTGCGTAACAATCGCGGCGGAACCACACCGCTTTTTTAGGTGCTATTGAAATGATTGGCATTTGGAATGCGTGTTGTGTGATTTGTCATTTTACCAGAGAGTTTTGAAATTGTGGGCAGAATTGCGGTGATTTTGCCCATGATTCAAAATGCCCAGGTGTGAATGCAGCCTTATTGTATGCATCTCTTATTTATAATTATCACACGTGGGTATTTAGCTCAAAAGAACACATTCTATTGCAGCTTACCAATTCTTAGATGCAATGGCTGCATTCATTTCTTTTTAAGACTTTCTTTTCTTTATTTTTACCTGGCAATCTGGTCAGTAAGTTTGTTGTCTTTGAAAAGAAAAAGCTCTCCTGCAAATGCAGACATTAGAGTGTTGAGAAACCATTTACCACTGGCAGGGGTGCTGACAATGAGCAGATTTTAACCACTTAAGGACCGGAAGGATTTCCAGCTTTAGGACCGGAGCCCTTTTTGCGATTTGGCGCTGCGTCGCTTTAACTGACAATTGCGCGGTCGTGCGACGTTGTACCCAAACGAAATTTGCGTCCTTTTTTTCCCACAAATAGAGCTTTCTTTTGGTGGTATTTGATCACCGCTGCGTCATTTCTGATCGCCGCTATAAACAAAAGAAGAGCGACAATTTTGCAAAAAAACCCCAAATTTCTTACTTTTTGCTAACATACAAATCCAAAAAAAAAAATATAAAAAAACATTTTTTTTTCACCGTTTTTGGCCGATTTATATTCTTCATCATATTTGCGATAAAAAAAATCGCAATTGGCGTTTATTGATTGGTTTGCGCAAAAGTGGTTGCGTTTACGGATGAGAATTCATTTTTGGGGTTTTTATTTTTTTTTTTACTAAAAATGGCGGCGATCTGCGATTTTTAGCGGTACTGCGATATTG
>BLSH010514966.1:745150-775851 GCA_018402905.1 Glandirana rugosa
TCGCAGTCTCGAACGGTTTTACGACGACGATCCTCCTTTTCGAAGATCCTCTCAAATGTTTTACAGGACACTCCGGAATCTCACGGGTGGGTGAGAACTACTTCCTCGTGGAAACCTGTCGTCGTAACAAGCGGACACACCTCCCCTCACAATCTACAGGATCGTCTAAATCTATGTGATTGTTTAACTTCGGTTTTACGTCGAGTGTGGAGTCAATGTCGTTGTCTAAAAATAGAAAAACGTTATTTCCAAAATGTACTTATTAATTGGCGAACGGCTGGCGAGGCCCCCCCCGTACACAGTGAGCGCGCGCGCGCTCACAGTGGCTCTGTATCGCGCCCGCCGTCGTATGACGGCGATTTGCGTTACAGAGCCATTCTGTCGCCGTCAATTGCTGACCAGCGGTCGGCAAGCGGTTAATTATTCATGTAAAACCTTTATTGCAAAAAGATAAAAATCTGTTGCTGTAACTGAGGTGTGAGCTGCATTTTGGCTTCAATTTGTTAGTGTATCTAAATCTGCTAGGACATCTAACACTCCCCTCCACACAGGCGAACAATGCTGCTGTCCAAAGGTGCTCCTTCATCAAGAGTGGGTGGGCACTCTAAGGCCTCACAGGACATTTTGTAAACTCTCCTAGAAGCTTTTCCTCCTAGCAGCAGCATTTTGGCAAGCTCTGACGCTTATAAAAGTGTGTAATGCATTTATGGGCGTCAAGCGCTTGGGCATTAATTGATTTAATTGGCCAGAATAATAATTTATTCTGGCCATTGAAATTATTTAACACTCAAGCATTAAACATGCCTAGAACGAATGTGCATGTAGACAAGTTTACACACATCAAACGTTTTTCTGCCAAAACTCTGCTGCTTCTGGATGCACGGATAGTGGGCTTTTTTCTTCCTCTAAACGCCTCTGCCACTAAACTACTCTAAAATTCTCTGTGTGCATGGACACATAGGCAAACATGCAGAGGCATTTGGCAGCAGAAAAATTGCTAGATGCCCCTAGGAGCAGCTGCAAAACATCGAGTGTGCATGAGGCTTAATACAGGAGGTGTATTATTGGCCAGATCACTAGGTGAAAATGGTAGGGGAAAAAGCCAAAAAAGGAAAATGAATGCAGCCACCATATCTAATGATTGGTAAGCTGCAGCGAATTACATATTTGGGTTTAATACTGCTTTAACGCGTTCTCATATACTAGAAGTCATTTTTTATTTTGCACTTGTTCTCTCATTTTTCTGTAACCGAAAAAAAAACGATGGAAAAATGAATGATTTTGTTTTTCTCAAATAAAAATTTTTTGATGACAAAATTTAATGCACACTAAACAATCAATCTCATGTTGTTGGGGTAAATAGGGCCCGATTAGGAGCAGTAAGAGTTGATAAAAAAAAAAAAAGGAAGACTTTTTTTTTTTTTTTACATTTTCAGGTTTGCAGCATTTGTAGCTAGGATCAAATCACAAAACAAGTCATTAATCATTCTACAATAATAGTCTGTAGCAGTATAACTTTATTGCAAAGTTACACTAAATGATCACTGTCACTAGCTGCTATAGTAATCATTCAAGCAGGAGCGGCTATAATTGGGTCTTGTTCACAAACCAGGACTTCATGTGTCAAGCTGACAGTGGGTACAATGGGTCTAGCAGGGGCACATTTGGAAAAGCACACATGGAGTGGAAATGTATTAACTTATACAGTATATATGTCCTGGGGGCTTACTGTCTTACATGTCTTTGAAATCATTGACTTCTTTTTCATTTTTAAACATAAAATAATGCATGTGAATACTTATCTCTTAAAGCTGAATGAAAACATCCTATCCTTAAGACTAAGTTTAGATATGCAGCAGCCCCTCTGAAAAGTTGTTCACGTTCACAGTGGATACACTTTTCAGAGGCGTTTGACGGGTGAGGAGGAGGCAATATGTCCCCTCCACACCATCTGCTTTAACCCTGTAAATACCTTACCACCGCATCACAATCGTGTGCATTGCGCGTGGTTTGAGGGCGGTTGCAGCATGGCCCCATTCACTTGAATAGGTCACGTTCAGCTGTGGTACTGTCTGTCAAACATGACAGGGTTGTATGAAAAAATAAATGAAAGAAGGGGGGGGGGGGTGCGGAGGAAGAGCGAACTTCCCTTTTTTAATGATTACCCCTAAAGGAATTTTTAAGACTTGACAGGTTTACTTTAAAGCAGAGCTAGGATTTTCATGGAACATTCTTTCCACTACACATACTCCAACGGTTATTAGAAGATGTATCAGTTTTGGGTGAACTTTCACTGAAGAATGTAAGTTATCTGGGTGACCTATATGGTATCCATCTAAATTATTTAATGAAAAAACATGGAAGTTGCTCCCTAACAGGACTCTCTGCCTCCTCTTTCAGTTGTCACTGGTGATCTTTGTTGCACAAAAGCAAAATGGAAGAGAAGTGCTCGGTATATGTGGCAGAAATGTTTTGCAAGGCATAACTTGTCCCTGTTGCAAATGACAATCTACCTTGGAAAAAAAGGAAATTTGCTGCTGGTTGGTGAATCCAACCAATCAGTGTAGCTATAAATGCATTTAAAACAGCTGCCATTTTAAGTAACTGATCAGTTATACAAACACTCATGTATCATCTGTTGGGTTGATCGCTCCATTTTATTACACTTCAGCTGAGCCTTTAAAGACAGCAAGTACAAATTTGAAATGCAATCTTAGAAAAGTCACAGCAAGTAGGCCAAGAAGTCCATAAAATCAGAACTTGCCATCATTTTTGCACCTCCATTTATTTGAGGTATGGCATTGAAAATTAACTGTCACAAGTCATAAAATATTAATTTCAACTCAACTTCATGCGCACAAAATTTCTGATTACCTCTCAGACTGTAAACAAAATGGAAAGCTGTAATATGCCAAGTCCTATGCATTGCCCCCATGTGTCATGCTTTCTTTATTGCACGCCATGCTGCAATCTGTGGAGACTTCACATATAATCCTTTCCTTTGCTGTAACAATTTTATGAAGCATTCTTGTTCTGCAACCCCGTTCCTTGACATTCTATGATGTAACTATCTGTGTTCGGTTCATCACATTTTGTCACTGTAAACTTAGCCTGTTGGGAAGGAAAGACATAAAACAGGTTATATATAAAAATATATAATATATATATATATACATACATACATAGTGTATCTCACAAAAGTGGGTACACCCTTCACATTTTTGTAAATATATTATTATATCTTTTCATGTGACAACACTGAAGAAGTGACACTTTGCTACAATGTAAAGTAGTGAGTGTACAGCTTGTATAACAGTGTAAATTTGCTGTCCCCTCAAAATAACTCAACACACAGCCATTAATGTCTAAACCGCTGGCAACAAAAGTGAGTACACCCCTAAGTGAATTTCCAAATTGGGCCCAATTAGCCATTTTCCCTCCCTGGTGTCATGTGACTCGTTAGTGTTACAAGGTTTCAGGTTTGAATGGGGAGCAGGTGTGTAAATTTGGTGTTATCGCTCTGACTCTTTCATACTGGTCACTGGAAGTTCAACATGGCACCTCATGGCAAAGAATTCTCTGAGGATCTGAAAAAAAGAATTGTTGCTCTACATAAAGATGACCTAGGCTATAAGAAGATTGCCAAGACCCTGAAACTGAGCTGCAGCACGGTGGCCAAGACCATACAACGGTTTAACAGGACAGGTTCCACTCAGAACAGGCCTCGCCATTGTCGACCAAAGAAGTTGAGTGCCACGTGCTCAGCGTCATATCCAGAGGTTGTCTTTTGGAAATAGACGTATGAGTGCATTGCTGCAGAAGTTGAAGGGGTGGGGGGTCAGCCTGTTAGTGCTCAGACCATACGCCGCACACTGCATCAAATTGGTCTGCATGGCTGCCGTCCCAAAAGGAAGCCTCTTCTAAAGATGATGCACAAGAAAGCCCACAAAACAGTTTGCTGAAGACAAGCAGACTAAGGACATGGATTACTGGAACCCTGTCCTGTGGTCTGATGAGACCAAGATAAACGTATTTGGTTCAGATGTGTGTGACGGCAACCAGGTGAGGAGTACAAAGACAAGTGTGTCTTGCCTACAGTCAAGCATGGTGGTGGGAGTGTCGTGGTCTGGGGCTGCATGAGTGCATTGGGGAGCTACAGTTCATTTAGGGAACCATGAATGCAAACATGTACTGTGACTTACTGAAGCAGAGCATGATCCCTCCCTTCGGAGACTGGGCCATAGGGCAGTATTCCAACATGACAACGACCCCAAACACACCTCCAAGATGACCACTGCCTTGCTAAAGAAGCTGAGGGTAAAGACGATGGACTGGCCAAGCATGTCTCCAGACCTAAACCCTATTGAGCATCTTTTTCCAACATCCACCAGCTCCTTGATGTCGTCATGGAGGAGTGGAACAGGACTCCAGTGGCAATCTATGAAGCTCTGGTAAACTCCATGCCCAGAGGGTTAAGGCAGGGCAGGAAAATAATGGTGGCCACACAAAATAATGACACTTTAGGCCCAATTTGGACATTTTCACTTAGGGGTGTACTCACTTTTGTTGCCAGCGGTTTAGACATTAATGGCTGTGTGTTGAGATATTTTGAGGAGACAGCAAATTTACACAGTTATACAAGCTGTACACTCAATACTTTAAATTGTAGCAAAGTGTAATTTCTTCAGTGTTGTCACATGAAAAGATAGAACAAAATATTTACAAAAATGTGAGGGGTGTACTCACTTCTGTGAGATACTGTATATATATATATATATATATATATACACACACACACACACACACCACTGAGCAATTATTCTTGACTGACAAGCCAAGTCACTAATGGCTTACCAGCAATAGGCATCAAACCAATGGTTCTAAATGAACATGCAAAATATTAAAAATATGAACTGAAATCATAGCGACTATTTAAAGTGTTTGTAACCATAAAAAATATATATATTATATATTTGTTTAGATATGATTTGTCATTTCAGTATTAAATGCTGGCCTGCTCATGTCTTGTTTTACCTGGTTGATCCTGCCTGTGCCCCTCCTCCTGGGAGTAAACTGACCATTCTAGAACAGCTACCGGTCCATGCTAGTGTGGTCAGTTTACATCTTGTGTAAATCCGCTGAAGATATAGTGCAGTGTTCCTGTATATCTGCAGTCAGCACACAAGCCGCTCTTCCACCGCCACTGCACTCAGCTCTGTAGGAAAACGTCATGCCACTGGGCTGGATGGCATTCCACTGCTATGGAAACACAGAAGCTCAGCGGCAACGTCACTTCTTTTCATGCCGTAATGCCCCCAGCACTACACACGCCCACCAGCAGTCTGTGCATGGCTGTAGAAGCTACAGCGATCACATGACCTGCTCTACTGAGCCTGGGAAAAGTAGTAAAGGAGTTAATAAGCTCATAGTGATTAAAAGCTTACATTTTCCTACTAAAAAATATTTTTTCTTACGTTCACTGACAGACACAGCCCTTCATTGACAAGTGGGGGGTTTATGCTCATCCTACTAGGAGTAGACTAGGCAAAATAGAAAAAAAGCAAGCTGACCCCTCCCAGGGGGCCATCCTCACTCCAGCATATAACCCCCCTGCTCTGTATAGCATATCAGTTTTATTATGCCTAGTGCAAGGAGTTAGATCTGGTTCCCTGCTGGGACCTGCAGTTCCACGGATTGTTTCTTCTTGGAAGCTATCTGATTGAAGACTGCTATCAAGTAGCCGGCTGGGGCATAAAGGATATCTAGAATCCTGAACTTTCCCCAGCGCGGCCGACCGATGCGAGCTACCCTTAGCTTTGGCGGGGTCCGCCGCATCGTACCCATTCCGTGCGGGAGGCCAGTGGGTGTCCCCCACTTGCGCCCAGTGACCGGGCTCTGCTCACGTCCAGGGGCGCTTGGCCTGCAGCATCCCTCTCCACCAGATGGGAGGAAGGTCTGCAACCAGTTGGCTACCCGCTACGCCCGTCGGATTGGTGAGTGACCCCCTCTCTCCCCCCCTAGCGGTGCGAACCCTACTGTCATGCCAGTGGTCCTCCTTACGGTTCTGTATGCAGTGTTGGGGCTCATGGTTTCAGCCTTTGAGGCGATACCTTACGCCCAGAGTCACAATCGGCTCCTGCGGCGAGCGATTCTGTCAAGGTGGGACAAGTCTCCCCTGTCCCTGGACCAGCTAATCAGATTGGATCATCAGACCAGAGGATCGTTGACCTGGTGGCTTCAGGCCCCGGCTCTAACATTGGGGAAGTCTTTCCTCCCCTTGAATTGGTCGATAGTCACGACGGACGCCAGCCTATCGGGCTGGGGGGGATCCTGGAGCAGCTGTCTGCTCAAGGCCGTTGGTCGGCGCAGGAATTCCGCCTTGCGATAAATGTGCTGGACTTTCTCAGTCGCCAGACGCTGGATCAGGGGGAATGGTCCGTACATCCAGAGGTGTTCCGCCAGATTTGCCACAAGTGGGGCACACCAGACGTGGACCTCATGGCGTCCAGGTTCAATCACAAGGTGCAGACCTTCGTGTGCAGAACAAGGGACCCATTGGCGGCCGCCACGGGCGCGTTGGTAGTGCCTTGGGGTTGGTATCGGCTCCTGTACGCCTTCCCTCCCATCAAGCTTCTACCACGGCTACTGCGCAGGGTAAAAGCGGAGGGAATCCTGACAATCCTGGTAGCATGCGGTGCGGATGGTGACAGATGTTCCCTGGTGTCTGCCGCTGCGAGAATATCTGCTGTCACAGGGACCCATCCTGCACCCTGCTTTAACCTTGCTGGCTTTGACGGCTTGGCTATTGAGTCCCAGGTGCTGAGGGATAGGGGCCCTACCATGCTTAAGGTGTGCAAGTGTACTTCGCACAAGATTTATCATCGCACCTGGAAGGCCTATATTGCGAGGTGGGGGGTTGGAATCCCCGCTCTTACGTTGTGTCCTGGGTGCTGGCCTTTTTGCAGCAGGGCCTGGATAACAAGTTGGCATTGAATACTCTCAAGGGTCGGATTTCAGCTCTGGCGATTCTCTTTCAACGGCCTTTGGCGTCACATTCGTTGATACGTACATTTGTACAGGGTGTACGCCATGTGGATCCTCAGATACGGTCGCCTTTGGCGCCGTGGGATTTGAATTTGGTACTTTCTGTACTGCAGAAACCACCATATGAGAAAATCAGGGATATTCCCCTACAATTGCTGTCGCAGAAAGTGGCTTTCTTGGTGGCCATTACATCCGCTAGGCGGGTGTCTGAGTTGGCAGCGTGGTCCTGTAAGTCTCCTTACTTGGTCCTTTATAAGGACAAGGCGGTCTTGCGACCTTCCCCTTCGTTTCTACCGAAGGTGGTCTCCTCTTTCCACATTAATGAGGATATTGTTCTCCCTTCATTATGTCCGCACCCATCGCATCCCAAGGAATTTGAGTTACATTCTTTGGAAGTCGTGAGGGCTTTGCGGGTGTATTTGGCGGCTGCAGCTTCCTTTCGGAAGTCTGATGCGTTGTTTGTGCTGACAGAAGGACCGCACAAAGGGTTGGTGGCCTCGTCAGCTACTGTTTCCCGTTGGATCAGACAGACCGTGACTCATGCGTATACTGTTGGGGGCAAAGTCCCTCCTTTTCCAGTCACGGCTCATTCCACCAGGGCAGTTGGTACTTCCTGGGCTTTCAGACACCAAGTTTCAGTGTCCCTGGTGTGCAAGGCGGCTACTTGGTTATAGATTCCATTGCACCCATGATTAGTGGATCATGGGTGCAATGTAAGGCTCCTACAGACACTTACTGCAGCTTGCTGCCCATACTTCTGTACGGGTTTTCCGATAGAAAGTTGTAGATAGTGTAAATGGACTACAAGAGCACTCACCAGTGCTCTTGCAGTTCATGAAGAAGTGCAAGCCGTCTGGTGCATTGGTATATAAGGTACTTGTAATTCATTCATTCACAGATTTCTGTGAATGAATGACATGGCTGTGCCGTGTTGTTTTTTTTAATCTGACAGTGGGTGCAGGGGAGAGGTTCCCCCATCCACTGTCACTTGGTGGGGGGATTGGGGGGATGTGGGGACAAGTGCTGGAGAATGTTACACGTTATTTCCTACATATGGATGTAACATAAGGTGAAGTTAAGCTGGCCATAGACGGTGCGATTTTCTTTCCACGGATTGCAGGAAAGAAAATTGCTCGATTCCCCCATCAACACAGTCAGTGCTGAACATTCCACAAAAGGTACTAGTAAATAAAGAGATTCCAGTGTAGCTGGGGGTTTAAGAATTTTTTTTAGCTTGTTCATTTTATTGAAAAGGACAAATCCTCTGTATGGTTCATTCTAGAGATAGAAGTGGCAACAGAAGATCAGTTCACAGGTCAGTGTATATCTCCACAAGATGAAGCTGTGATTGTGCTGCTTTTTTACATTTGTTCTGGTCTGATATCCCCAGTTTCTTACAGTATCTGACTTTCTGGACCATCCTTTGCTAAAGGATCTATAAATGTTATCCTTCAAAATATAATAGAATAGGGGAAATACTAAGAAAACACAATGTGCAGGCCAATTCTTTTAATATGCCTGTAATGCCATAGCATTTCACTGGAAATCGGCTACTGTAGCCAAGCTCTCATACTGAATACTGCTAACCCAGATCTTCCTTTGTACAAATGTACTTGGACAGTGTGCAGATTAGTTTTCTAAAATTTAGGGCCCCTGGACTGATTGGGGTTGATTTACTAAAGGCAAATGGACTGAGCTCTTTGCAAGTGCAGTAGCGCTCATTTTTCCCAGAGATTACAGAACGAGATGAAGTTCTGCTAATTCCCATCATCCAATCATGTGCAAGCACATGGGTATTCTTTACAAAGTGAAGCTTCGCCACAGTTCGATTGCACTTGCAAAGTGCGCAGTCTGGGGTTGATTTACTAAAGGCAAATAGACTGTGCACTTTTGCAAGTGCAGTTGCTCTAGAGCTTAGTACACGAGGGAGAGCACTTCTGACTTTCATCATCCTATCATGTGCAAGCACAAATGCTGTTTATTTTATTTTCCTTGCATGCGATTGGGTATGCTTTGTAAAGTGAAGCTTTACCTCATTTACTAAGCTCTAAGTCTATTTGCCTTTAGTAAATCAACCCCTTTATCTTTTAACAGTTAGGGGTCCAAGTGACATTATTGTTTCCTTTAATTACCTGGTTTATTCCTTTAACGCAACTATTATAAGGGCCTCCAGTAATGAATAAATTCATTTTTGTAAATGATATGTTTGTTATTGTAAATTAAAAGTGTAAAACTAAAAATTGTATCACAGTAGCTGGGTTAACGATTAGATTCTGTATCTACTGCTCATCTCCAAAAGGGATACAGTGTGATATATTTTACTGACTTAAGCCGGGTACACACTACAAGTTCTTTTTTTCATACAACCCAGCGGGTTGAAGGAAAAAAAACTGACAGCTCCGGTTGGAGCCGCTGTACTAACCATACAACATTAGTACAGTGATCTTCCCCACTGAGCTGTGGTGTTCTGACAGGGGGAAGGCCCCCACCAGAACACTCCAATCAGTGCTCTCAGCCAGCCAGAGCACTGATAAGGAGTTGGTCGGCTCCTGGTTTTCCAGCATGCACGTCCAACAGAAGTTGGCCGAACATACACACACGGGCTGAATGTCGGCTGTAATTTTTTTAACCAGCCAATGTCTCCTGACATTTTACCCCCGCATGTACCCGGCTTTATTCATTTTGGTGATAAACCAATCAGATCTTATCTTTCACAGGTTCACAAGGACAAATGATTGCCATTTGGTTGCCAAAGTAAGTGGGAGAAAAGTAAAGTCCCATGCATAGTTTATTATTATAGACTTACCTATAGGTACTGTAACTATCTCCTAAATGTGCACCATTTAGGAGATATTTACTATATTTGCAGCCAACGATGTCATCAGTGCATGTGCTCTGAAAGAACGGCCACCCATGCCTTCAGAATCCTGTACCGTGAATGACGGTTCCCCCGCGAATGCGCAGGAGTGATGTCATTGCGGCTCCAGCCAGTCACACAGCCGGAGTCTGCGGACCCGGAAGGAAGATGGATGCGGCCTCAAGCGATGAAATCGCATTGCTGGAAGGCTTCGTTTTCAGGTAAGTTTCACATAATGTGCTTGTTATACTATGCATACTAGCACATTATGCCTTTACTTTGTGGATTACAACCGCTTTAAGCACCTTACACACAGATCTTTGTTTTGTTTTGATTGGGACTTACCTTTGTTAATTGCTCTGTGAAGTGTATGGCTGTTTGCGTATGCAGGGTAAGAGGACCTGTCCTAATCTGAGAGACTCCATCTGCCAGAGCCATGAAAATAATCAACTGTAGAGATAAGAAAATAATAATATTCAACATTGCAGTGGGTTTGATACAAATTAACACAATTACCCCTAACCGTAAAAGCCTGGGACTGGGAAATGTTCTATGTGGCATGAATCAACGAAACTAATTTGAGCCACGTATGGCAGCCTTAAGTATATTCACCATTCATGTCCCAATATCTTTATGCTAACTAGTCAGATCTTGGGGCTTATTCACACAGGCATATTGACCTATACATCTGAGAAGGGCTATCTACATTTGTGTGGGATGCACAGCTGCAGGCAGCCAAAGTTACAGTCTTGCATTGATCTGCATGTGCATTGTGGACTGTACATCCATGTGGGTCTGATGGCATTTTATAATCTAATAGTTTAACCCATGTTCAGTCTAGATTCACCAATTACCAATATATTACAAAAGCCCACCTACAAAAAAAATAAAATTGCAGTATATTTTCAGTGGTTTGTAAATCTAATGAAATATTGTACAATCAGACTGAAACATGCATTGCCAGTGTTACTGCTTATATCTATTGTTATTTACACAGCATTTAATAAGTAGTAGTACATGTACCCATATGATTACATCTGACAACTGTCAGACTTCAGGTAATGTCAGACTCCTGACCTTAAAGTGTTTTTCTCTTAAAACCTCAGATCATACCTGGTCCTGAAGATACTCATCAACACAGCCTCCATGACGCAGGTTGCGGAGAAGGATTTCTGCAGCTTCAGCCCCAACACGGTCTGCAGTTAGTCCTGAAGTCCACAGAACAATTGAGTCAATGATGGAAGTAAAAGCACAGATAAAATTGCACCATGAACACATGACAATTTCAAAACAATTCTGGTTATAGTATAGTTATTAGGAAGTTGATGATGTAGTACAGGGGTGTCAAACTCAATTTCATTACAGGTTGCATCAGCAGTATGGTTGCCCTAGAAGGGCCTGTTGTATCTAGGGTGCACTACATATAGAGTGCTGGGTTCAGGAGTGCGTTACGTGCCGAGTGCAGTGTTCAGTACTGTGTTATCTATAGAGTGCGGGGTTCAGGGGTGCGCTATGTAGGAAAAGCAGGGTTTAGGGGCATGCAATATGAAGAGTGCAGAGTTCAGGGGTACACTGGGTACAGAGTTTAGGGGTGCACTACATACAGAGTGCAGGGTTTAGGGGTGCACTATGTACAGGGAGCAGGGTTCAGGACTGCGTTATGTATAGAGTGCAGAGTTCAAGGGTGCGCTATATACAGAATGCAGGGTTTAGGAGTGCGCTGTGTAAAGAGGGCAGAGTTGAGGGGTGCGCTAAGTGGAGTTGAAGGGTGCACTATGTACAGAGTTGAGGGTGCACTATGTACAGAGTTGAGGGGTGCACCGTGTACAGGTTGTATACAACCCCAACTCCCACTACCCCTCCCATCCCTGGAAGCCACTGAGCAAAGCTGCTCCATGTAAACACAAAAGGCTTCTGTGTTTACAAGTGACAGCAGGGAGCGGAGGGCGAGAGCCGGAGGTGGTGGAATGGAGATCCGCCATGCTGTAGCTGTAAAACTAGGTGCAAGGGCCACATGACAAGGCCTGGCGGTCCTGATTTGGCCCACGGGCCTTGTGTTTGACATATGTCATATAGTACATGCTTTCGGTACCTTTTTTTTTTTTTCTCGACTAGTAGACGTGCACATGTCAAGAGATAGCAGAAACACATTGCATGCTTTCCTTATGAATACGTGCATTGCTAGTTTTGGATAACTTTTATGATTAAATTAAAGGCATTATAAACCTTTCTACCTGCTCTTTGTGTTTTTTACCTGCATCAGATGTGCATTGTTCATCAAGTTTTATGGTATCATCTTTTGCACTGTATTCACATCCCTAGGTCAGCAGCTTGTGTTAAAACATGAGCCATTCGGCATGGCACTGCAGAAGTTAATGCATGATCTCTGTCATTAATAAAAGACCTGACACTTCCTGTGAAGAAACTACATATCCCACTATGCCTCGCTGCGTCTCTCAATCTACTAGTCGTACAGGTGGAAGCTACACAGTAATTTGATCTGACACAGATACAAGCATTCACAGACACACAGAGATATTTTAGTTGGGAGATGATGCGTTGCTCCACATTAAAACTCCAATATTTGTGATGCAACACAGAGGGGATGGCAAAGCATGCATTGGATGCTGTGTGACCTGGAACAGGAAGTTGTCCTGCCCCCATGGTGCATAGGGACCAGCTAGCTGAAGCAATGTATGGAGATAGCAGAATTGATCAGCCATGACACTACAGACTGCAGCCACAACACGAGTCCATCATTACAAGGCAAGATAAACAAACAATACAGGGAAGATCACTACACCAATATAGCAATGAAAGCATTTGAAAGAGTCCAATGACTTTAAAGTGGAACTGCAGGAATAACATTTGGACATTTGCTACATACCAATAAATTACCTCCAATGATTGGAGTATTATGCGTGGGATGACTAATGGGTTGGGAAAAATCGTATTTTTGTTCAGCCCCGACACAACTGTAAGTATCAAACTTCCACTGCTGTAAATCAGCTCAGCATCCATTTCTTATACACAGCATCACTTGCTCTCAACTTCATACATTAAACGTCTTGTGTTCTATTGACAGGATGCAAGGTGTTATGTGATTGACAAGGAGAGGTCCTGACATTCATCCACCCAGCCTCTCCTCTTGTCAAATCACAGAGCACCCTGTATTCTGTAAATAGAGTTTAAAGAGGAACTGCAGTCTGTCCACATAATTTGTAATAAAAACATCTTTGCCATTCTGAAGCTTCCCTCCAACCACTTTACATATTATTTTATATATACTGTGATTCTGTACTTGCCAAATATGCTGCAGAAATTTCCCTCCACTAAGTCTGGCTTCATTCATTTTAACTGTGGGCAGCTGAAGCTGCTGCCTGTTTACTTCCTGGATTTACAGAGACACACCTCCAGCTCTGCAGCTCTCATTGGCCCTCTTATGACTCACCCCCCCCCCCCTCCCTTCCTGACAAACTCTCATGCGAGTGAGAGAGAGAGAGCTGTGCATGATGTCATAAGCCTAGGCTAATGACCAGACAAGAAAGAGGAAGTGGGCTGTATAATATTTACTGGCAGAAAAAAAAAATTTACTATCCAAAGTAAAAACAACAAGGGCAGAAGATTTAATAGAAGGAAAGTTGAAAAGATGACTGAAGGTCCACTTTAAGAAGTTTTATGAATAAAAGTGGTAGAGAGTGAGCTGTGCTGTTCATGACAAGATGAGAGACAGAACTTTGATTTACAGATCTGGAGTTTCAGTGCTTACAGTAGCGTTGGGGCTGAATGAAACAGAGTTTTACCTAATGCAGCAGCCAGCCTTACATGGGACTCCCATCATGAGAGGCAATGTATTGGTACTTTACCTCAAACAGTCAAGAAGAGGATCACTTGTTCTCAACCTCGTCCAATCATAAAATGCCTTGTATTCTACTGAGTAAGGGGGAGGCAGGGCATATGAGTGTCAGGACGTCCCCCTGTCCAATCACAGAATGCCTTGTATTCTGTCAATAACATACAAGGCCCTTTATAAATGGATATAGCTGAGAGCAAGTGATGCTCTTCATCTTGCCTGCTTGATTTACAGCTCCAGAAGTTCAGTACTCGCAGTAATGTTGGGTCTGAATGAAACTAAGAGTTTTACCCAAAACAGGAGCCAGGCTCACATGAGGTACCCATCATTACAGGTAATTTATTGGCCAGGTCATTTTATGTTATACGACACTGTTTAACTGACAATTGCGCGGCCGTGCGACGCTGTACCCAAATAAAATGCATGTCTTTTGTTTTCTCACAAATAGAGCTTTCTTTTGGTAGTATTTGATTACATCTGCGGTTTTTATTTTTTGTGCTGTAAACAAAGACCAACAATTTTGAAAATAAGAAAATTTTTTACTTTCGGCTATAAAATATATCCAATAAAAAAAATGTAAAAAAATCAAAAGGTCTTAATAAATTTAGGCCAATATGTATTCTGCTACATATTTTTGGTAATGAAAATCCCAATAAGAGTATATTGATTCGTTTGTGCGAAAGTTATAGCATCTACAAACTATAGGATATTTTTTTTTTATTTCTTTACTAGTAATGGCAGCGATCAGCGACTTGTAGCGGAACTGCAATATTGTGGCTTGAGGTCAGAGTCCTCTCCCCTCCCCCTCCTTACCCCGTCTCCCACATTCTCTCACCTCTCTGCTGCCCCCCTCACCCCTCCAATCTTTCTCCTCTCTTTTTTTCCCCTAGCACTAACAGCCTACTGACCCTTCTCCCACAGTCTTCGGTGTCACACACACACCAGTTTGGGATACGTCTTCACCCACCACTAGCATACAGCAGCAGGTCAGTTACAGAACTAATTTTCTATAAAAATGTATTAGATGGCTTTACCCATTATAATCCCATATGGCAAAATAACAGTTACCCAGAACTGTCAAATGTGCAGCACTTTCCAAGATGGAGTAGGCAGGGATAATATATCTTCATCAGATTTTTAAAGATGGTACTCTATGTCCCTTTGAGGAACTTAGGGTGAAATTCTCCCTGCCAACATCCATGTTATTTTACTATAGTCAGCTCAAACATGCTATCATGGCTCAGGGTCAGTTTGTGGAGTGGCAAGTGTCCCCAATGCCTATGTTTAACATGATGGCTGAAACTGTCAACACGAAAGGTTTTATTTCAAGGTGCTATGCGATGTTGTTAAATGAGTTCTTGACAGCCTTTCCCTCAAAAGCATGTATGAAGTGGGAGAGAGACCTAGGTTCCTTTGAAGAAGACCAGTGGGAGGAGGCACTTCAGGATGTACACAAATGCTCCCTCAATGTATTAAGTAGAGAGAACCCAATGGGACTTTATAGGGAAACCAACTCTTCCAAGAGCAAAAAACTAAGATAGAGCAAAAGACTAAGATAAAACAAAAGAAGTTTATTCGTACATTTAAAAGGACAAGACCTTAGTGGTTAGGTCTGTCATCAAAAAGTACAAGAAAAAAATACATAAGAACCAAAACTGACATGCATTGAGTAACATACATGACATGTGAAAATGTGAAGAAAACAATAACAATACAGGACAATTAAAATACACTTATGACCACTCGCATCGCCACTTAGTGGCGGGAGAGACCCAATGCTCCCTCAATGTGGCACAGAGGCTCATGCAATTATATATACTCTTGCGGGTGCATCTTACCCCGGTTAAGCTACACAAAATGGGCTTATTGGGTACTCCCACTTGCAGCAAATGCTCCCAGGATCATGGGGATCTGATCCATTTAATCTGGCGGTGTCCCAAACGACATATCTATTGGGTGGAAGTACTGAATGAGATCAATGCGGTGTTCCAGACTATTAACCCACTAGGCCCTAACTATGCCTTCTGAGCATCCTAGATGACTCCCAACTAGATGTCTCCATTAGAGAAGCAGTAGCTAGAGCTCTTTTTTAAGCCCGGAGATGACACTGACTGGGAAGAGGTTAACATCAGGGGCGATCAAAAGCTTAACTGTGTGCCTAGCCTGTGTTTTTTTTAAGCTGTGGGAGGTGCTTTTACTAAAGGAAGGCATGGATCCTAACCCTTGCTTTGCAGAAACACAGGATCTATGCCTTCCCTCCTGTCGGAAAGGCAATCTGTCTTGTTTACATAGACAGATCGCCATTCTGTCTCTCTGCATGATGATCGGCGGGTGCCGGTGGACATCGAGTCTATGGTACACATTTGGCTCCCGTTGTGTATGATCAGAGCGGGAGCAAGCTGCCGGTGGCACACATTCACGCCCGCTACCCAGAAGTTCAGGACCATAAATATATATATATATATATATATATATATATATATATATATATATATATATACACATATACACATACATACACATGTGATCCTGCGCACAGCTGCCTCCCTGTAGCAGTAAAACTGCTATAGGGCAGTCGCTAAGTGGTTAAAAGATGAAATAACAAAACCAGCTTTTTGTTTCCATCCAAAAATTTGCCCTAAAGTCCTTGTTTTCTAGTGGTCCACACACAGACAGATGACCAGCAGCATTCAACCCATTTCCTCTGGGCTGGACCTTCTCCTAACCACCCGGAGTTCTGCTTCAAAGATGTATCGTAATTACAATGCTATATGAATGTGTGTATTTTTATCTGTCTAGAGTTTAGCTTAAACTACATTTTATTGGTGGGATGGTTGTATGCGCTATCCCGGTTCCATAATGCAATAGAAGAGGCGAGAACAGGCACAAGATTTTCAAAGATGTCAGGTACAAGCCTTAACACTGGCTTAGATTCCTCTGCACAGAAAGCAGATGAACATACAGTATGTATTCATAGTATCTGGTTAGTTCAGCAATTCCTAACTGCAAAAGAATATTTACACATATATATGAAGTTTAATATATGGATACACAAGCCCAGTAAGTTAAAGTCATAAAATTTGGGGGGAAAAAATGCATGATATAACCTAGATATATAAAGAGAATACAGCGTTGGGGAGGGAGACAGAAAGTTATGCATCCACTTTGTGTTAAAAGCAATAAGAAAATTGCAAATGTAATCGTTAGGTGAAATTGGAGTCCCCTGTTTGTTTGTAATTTTATGATAGTGCCATGGACATAATGGTTGTCATATGCTTGCTGATCCTGAAAAAAAGCCTGAGTATATGAGGCAGGCTACATGGAACTGATATCCTGAGTTGTTTTGGGGTGACATGTGCTGCGTTCCCACCCTCCCTCCCCTCCTCTTTTCAATTTAGTTGTGTTAATTGCATAATTGTTGGCCACTGCCCTTTGAGTGTAGGAGCATGGTCCTTTTTTTGTTCTTGTCGTTTGTAATATTGTTGTGATGTAAACAACAAATGATGAGAACAATAAAAAAAAAAAAAAAAAAGCAACAAGAGATAACGGAGAACCACATGTCACTCCTAAATCCCAGGTTGGAGGCCACTACAGTATAGTGTACAATAGAGGTTTTCCTATCAGCAATCACAGTAGACAATTTAATTTTTGATCTGAAGGCTGTATTCAGGCCATTAGACGTGGCATAGTACAGCTCTGTCATTACATTTGTCTTTTTAATTACAGCACTGCAGGCTTCTTGGGAATCAAGCAGAACATTTTGTGCTGCGGTCCTATGGCAATTATTTTTTTTTCTGTATAATTAATACAATACTTGTATGCAATATTAATACAATAAATATTATGACACTCTTAAAAATGAAAAGTACTCAATAAAAGTGACTAATTTACAAAAGCTGGAGCAAATTTAGAGCTGCTGCCACTAACAAGCAATGAGCTAGCAGTGGAGAGATTAAACAAATTTCTACTATTGAAAAAAGGATGAGGAATCTGGGCTTTTTCTATTGTTTGGACATTTTTTTTGCAAAAGTGAAATGGACAGAAAGCATTGCAAGCCATTTGTAATATTTGACAATTTCAAAAATGGAAATTGTTTTTATAGGGCAAAAAAAAGAGCTGTGTGTGCTTCCATTACCTAAAGCCATCTAAGATTTTGCTGATATTTATCTCACATATATTGCTGAGCTTTACTGCCATTTAACCCAACCATGTATTACAAAGCTTTAAAGAAGTTGTAAAGGCAGAAGCTTTTATAGCTTAATGCTTTCTATGCATTAAGATAAAAACCTTCTGTGTGTTGCAGCCCCCTAATACTTACCTGAGCCCCATCTCTCTGCAGCAATGTCCATGGGTGTCTTAGCTGTCCCAGGACACTCCTCCTGATTGGTTGAGACACAGCAAAGGAGCCTAAAGCATGGGGTCTATAATTATACTTGCTAGAACTAAAGCTGCTATTTGACATTTTGCTAAACAGATTCTGCAGAGAAGGGCTTAGGGTAAGGCTCCTTTCACACTGAGGCGCTTTACAGACATCATTTAGCTAAAAATAGCGTCTGTAAAGCACCTCAAAAATCCCCCCCCCCCCCCAATGTGAAAGCCCTGGGTGCTTTCACACTGGGGCGGTGCGCTTGTAGGACGGTACAAAAAGTCCTGCAAGCAGCATCTTTGGGTCGGTGAGGGGAGCGATGTATATACCGCTCCTCTACTGCCCCCGTCATTGAAATCAATGGCAAGCGCTTCCGAAGCGGCTGCACACTGCCTCGGTAGCGCGGAGCGCCTGCACTTTTAACTCTGTTTTAACCCCTTGTGAAGGGTTAAAGGTGCCGCGCTCCTGCTTGCATAGCAGAGCCATATCGCTGGTAAAACTCTGCTAAAACCAGAGGGGTTTTACCGCGACCACAGCTAACTGTGCAGTGTGAAAGTACCCTTAGGGTAAATAGACAATTTCAGAGCGCTCAAGTCCCTTTTTATAAGGAATAAGAGCCTAAGCAGTTCACCTAACCCACAAGAGTTCCCAAAGTATACTCCAGCAATTGATGTTTAGGTCACAGCAGCAGAAAGAATCTAAATAGTAAGCAGCCATATGTGTCATTGCTGTTGGGCTGAAGACCTGAAGGGAAATACAATGATTGGATGAAGCATACATGGCAGGCTGACAACGCTTCTACTGCCGCTTAGCATTGTCAGACTGCAACAGAAATAGTGCAACTAGCGGAATTTCTAGGTAAGACACTTTTTCAAAAGATTCATAAAAAATATGTGTTTGAGAAAACCATATACTGTAAAGTATAATGCCAAACATGCAGAAAAAAATTGATTAAACTAAGCTTACAAGAAAAAAAATAATCAAAATGGATAATCACATAAAGCCGTGTGCTGATATTATGTTTACATACCATTTTTCAGCATCAGTAAGTAATGTTGGACATTGTGTTGGGACCAGCGTTTATGCATTTTTTGACGCTGCTTGATTGTTAGCCGGTTAACATTTAAAAAGGACCCTTTAACTGGGGGAAGCTGCATTTGATGTGCTTGACACCTTTGGCTCCGATCTCTTCACAAATCCACCTACGTAATATTCTTTACTTCTTGACAGAGATTGGTAAGATTGGCGAGAGTTAACCCTTTCTTGTGGGAGGGGATTATACTCAAATATGGTTTTGAGGATGTTTCCTTTTTGTTTTTTTCAGTTGTTACCATTGTTGATGCTCTCATGTCTGCCGGGTGAGGGATTTGGCCCCCTGGTGCATTTCCAGCAGTGCATGTGCAAGCTTTGGTGACTTTAGGTAGGTGGTATTGAAGGGGTTTATCCAGTCATGCATTTTCTGTGACTCACATTAATATGCCTAATTACATGTCCTAATTATATATAATCTAACATGTATGTATATTTGTCGTAGAGATTTCAATGTGCTCCTTAAACTCCTGAAGAAGTGGCATCAGACCACGAAACATGTAGACATGTGAACTTAGTTGTTCATGCGTTTTCCCTGTGCATTTTCAGCATACTGACTGACCCTACGGTTTACATCTTGTGATCAGTAATCATAGTGGTAAACTCAAGTCAGCTTTTGGGAGCGGATATGTATAATTTTGATTGTTTTTACTAACGCTTTTGAATTTTGTGCTAATAAAGAGATTTAGGTTTACTTTTAACTATTGCGTTACATGTAATCTATGATGGTACCAGCAAAATCCACAAACTCTCTCTCAACATGTTTCACGTTTTGGAATGGATAGGACGAAGGGAACACTTTATTGTGCTGCACTCAAACTGGAATGTTGGACACTGTATCAAAGTATCACACTACAGTGAATAATTTCATTACTAGCACGTCTTCATGTGATTATGTTAATCTTATTTGCGTGTCAACTCTTAAAATGTTATGCAGAGTTTTCCTTGCACTCAGAAGCGCTTTTCTTCTCTCCTTTTTTTATGGTCATTGGAGCGGACTTCACGCTGTCAGAAGAGCAGAGACCTAGTGCAATTTCTCACACAGAGACTGGTGACGGACAATTGTTTTTATCCTAGGTTTTTTACACACTTGTGACTGTTGGCGCCAGCCCTCTCCCTTCTATGTCTATGATTTTCATGGACAATGTGCTTTCACTGTGCTGCTAATTGTGTTTGTTGAAAAAAGAAAAAAGGAAATTGTACAATCAGATTGTAATTTGTGTGGGGACCATTAGTGTTGATATTTGACATGAGGCTTGCTAAATGGACAATGGGGAGTCCCTCATATAGGTCAGTATCATATGTAATTTGGGGCAACACAGTGGCTAAGTGGTTAGCACTAGGGTCGTTAGTTCAAATCTCAACCATGACACTACCTGCCTGGAGTTTGCATGTTCTCCCTGTGCCTGCATGGGTTTTCTCCAGATACTCCTTTCCTCTCACAGTTCAAAGACATGCTGGTAGATTAATTTTGCTCCTGTCTAAATTGGTCCTAGTATGTATATATATGAATGTGAGTTAGGGACCTTAGACTCCTATTTTCTTGTGTGTGTTTTCGAGCTACTCTGAGTTTTTTCTTGCGCTTTCCCACCTTTTTGAGCACCTAGGTGTATTTTCTGCTCGAAAGCTCCTCTCAAAAAATGTGAGTTTGGTGGGGGGGGGGGGGGGGTCTGCCTGTAAGAGCATATCAAGGATATATAAAAAGTCCATGATAACAATGCAATATAGAGATATCAGCTTCTGTGAAGTAAGTGCCTGGTAATGGACATGACAGGGTTATCTAGCACTTAAATCAAGTGCAAGTGTGATGGCATATCTGTATACAAGCATTTCAAACCATAAAGATGGACGCGGATGATGTCATATGCAACTCCTCCACCCTTAAGCGGGACTTCTTCAGCGGGATCGGAGCCATGTAGCCAACCCACTCTTAAGTAGTAAATGCCATAGCAACAAGACGCCAGATCCTCTGTCTCTCTGGAAGAGCGGTGCAGCCGCAAATTATATCCAGCCGGAACCATCAAGCTCCTCTGCTGCTTTGTCTAGTAATGTCTTCTATTGCTGATGGATATCTGGATATTGCAGTTGGATATCATTTGCAGCTGCGCCGTTCTTCCAGAGAAACCAATGATCTGGTGTCTTGTTGCTATGGCATTTACTATTTGAGAGCGGGTTGGTTACGTGGCTCAGATCCCGCTGAAGAAGCCTTGCATACGGGGGGGGGGGGGGGGAGGGAGGAGTTGCGTATGATGTCATCCGTGGCCATCTTTATATTTTGAAATGCTTGTATACAGACATGCCATCAAACTTGCACTTGGTTTAAGCGCTAGGTTTGTAAGTCATTTTTAATCCTTTTTCTAAAAAAAACTTTTTATACGGAGAGCACTAGATCTTTCTATTCTCCTTTTCTACATATGCCATGTGGAGTGAATATTATGTAATTCGATCATTGGAGGTCTGTACCCCATGGGGGAAAACCCTGAGTGACCTTTTAGGTCGAATGAAGGAGGTGAGAAGCTTGAGTTGTCTGTGGTGGATGGTCTGCACTCATCTGTAACACTGTCATGTTTGTTACCAGGCACCTTCTTCACAGAGGCTGACAACTCTATATTGCATTGTTATTATGGACTTTTTATATATTGTTGATATTATCGTTTTGCGCTCCACTGATTTTGTATTTTTTATGCTACTGAGGGTTTATGTATTGTCCTTTTAGTGTTCAGCAGTCAGTCATCTATTTCATTGTGTTTTGAAAATTATCTTTGCTGAATATTTTTTGCTTTTTGTAAGAGCACAAGCCTGTAAACTCCTGAAAAAGTCCTGCATGGACACTTTGGCTAACATGGAGGAGGGTTTCCAGGCAAAAAAAGCCATGTGCATGAGCCCTATAAGTACCTGTAATAAATAAATAATAAAATAAAGCAGTATTACCCTTCTTCCCTAGTGATGATCCTGCAAATATACAACCTGTGGAAGTCTGCAACAATTCTATAAAATAAATACAAAAGTGATATAAAATAAAGCAGTATTACCCTTCTTCCCTAGTGATGATCCTGCAAATATACAACCTGTGGAAGTCTCTGCAACAATTCTATAAAATAAATACAAAAGTGATACACATTAACACATAATTACCTAGAAAGAGTTTTTTTTTTAAGATGCTACATTTATACAGCAAGAGCAGTCATGCTCATCTCCATACAATCCATAAAGCATTCTGTGTTTACAGACAACTCTGTATCATCCATGCAGACCCAGTGTTACACCACACCAGTGTTACCCCAAACGCCTTCATACAACCCATAGCCATCGACCCAGACAACACTTACATAATCCCACTACCGTTTCCCACTGCTTTGTCTGCAGGCTCTTGGACACCTTGAATGTTCACATACAGGTCCCTCAACTCCCGTCGTATACAGCGCACTGCTGCTGAAATCATGTCCTTCACCATCTTGCAGCGAGATCAAGAAAATATAGTGCAGATATTAGGCTTTTTAAAGGAAAATTAAATGGCATAAATAAATGTAAACTTTGCTATTGTGCAACTCTATTTTTGCTGAAATCTGAGTGGAAATGTAAATGATATTTTTAGAACAAATGTTATGCATAATTTCTTCAGCCAAGGATGTTATTTAAATTAATATTATAAAACCTGACCATGAAAATGCTACTAAGATGAGAAAGGTGGGCAACACAGGGGAGGCGGTTACTATTTGTGATTATCTGTGGTTTTCCTCCTAGTGTCAGCTTTATTACTGCATTGATGTTAGGGGAAGCACCAAAAAGCTCAGCAGAAATTAGACATGTTTCTGGAGGCAAAGTTTAACCACAACAGTAAAAATAAAGCTAGGCATGCACTAGTAGAATTTTGTTTGAAAATTTTCATGTTAAGATGGTTTGATTTTCTAATCTCGCATTCCTTCGAGATTCCATTCCATTCTCGCAACTCGCATTCCTTTTTTTGACCACAGTGAGAAGAAAATTTCAAGACACAGGATGGAAATTTTTAATCAAATTAACACATTTTTAAGGCAGACGGTGGAAATTTCTTTCCTGCAAACACAATTCCCCCATCAACACAGACAGTGCTGACAGAGGAATCCCTCCTGCTGAGCAATTGTCTGTTATCGGCGGGGGAAGCGGTCTCCGCCAGGGGACTACAGCAATTATTGATAGCGGCCGCTAGTGATAATCGCAACTGAATCTGGCATACTGGTTGTACCCAAGTTGATCACGTGATCAACTTGGTATATTCAGTCAGCCCCCACACAGTCCAAATCTTGGCCAGTTCAGGAGGAACTGTGCGTGATTCGGACCCGCCTATGGTCGGCCTAACAGTGAATTTTGTTTGGGAAAGTCCATTCACTCCAATATTGAATGTTAAAAGCAAATGTTTTTGAAGTTCTTTCAAATGCCATTCATCAAATGATCGAATATACAGATGAGAATTTTCCAACAAACATTTGTAAGAAAATCTACTGCCGTATTGGCCAGCTTGGGAGTAGTCCCAAAAATGGGAGCCTCAGGGTAAAGCAGCCAAAAGTCACAAAGTGTGGTTTTTAGTAGTTCAATCGGGCATTCAAAATTGTCTGCAACAAACTGCTAAGAGTATAGATCGATCTCTCACAGATGGAACAGATTTCTCCTTATGATGACAGCTAAAGTAGAATGTAATAGTGGTTATTTGCACACAACTGCTGCATTAGGCTGCCATGTGTGATTAATTGTTGTTGTAGATGTACATAACCATCCTATTAGAGACACCAGTGCATTCTCATAGTGTGGGCACTTATGTAGCAGTGTCCAAGTATAATGATCTCTGTCTGACTTTCTTCTATTACAACAAGCTGTTCTCATTCATTTATTTATGTAGCCTGGTGACAGCAGCTTTGGCTGCACTAGAAAATAAATAAAATCAGATTGACCAATTAACTTTTTGCTGAACTAAACATTTTATATATACCTTTATTTTCTTTTAAAAACAGTCATCAAATTGGGGCTAATCATTACTTTTCCAACTTCAATGAAGAAGATATAAACCTCATATTAATGTGGAAAGGTGGTTATTATACCAAGACAATTTTTTCCACCAAGTAATTTGTTCCCAATAAAAAAAAAGTAACATGCTTAAGACCCCTTTCACACTTGTGCGAGTTGTCCTGCGATTTGGGACTGCAAAGTCTCATGACAAGTCGTTCCCCATTATTTCCAATGAGTACCATTCATATCTGTACGACTTTTAAGTCGTGCCAACTTCAAAAAAGTCCCTGCATTACTTTGGCCCAACTTTGATAAAACTTGAGGTCCATAGACTTCAATGTTAAACCCTCAAAGTCACATGCAAACCACACCTGAATAATATAGATGCGATTTCTGTACTACTTCTGTACGACTTTGTAATATGTTTTCATTGAGCCAAAGTTGCAACAAAGTTGGACCAAAGTCGTACTGATCCCAAATCGCGTCAAAATCGTGGCAAAATCCCGGTTAAAAATCGTGGTAAAATCGGGGCGCACAAGTGTGAAAGGGGCCTTACTCTAACTGCATGCTATTTTCTCTAAATGAATACAAAATTAATCTCAGAGCAAGTGATACTACTGCTTTGAAAATGTTAGAAGCCCACTTTTGTCACGTTCTTTTGGGAGCAATGCAAATTATTATTATTATATTATTATAATACAGGATATATATAGAGCAGTTGCACAGTGCTTTACAGCATAAACAGAGCCAGTACAGTTTCAATACAATTTAAGACAAGATGGTTAAAAGGGCCCTGCACCTGGGAGCTTACAATCTCCAGGAATAGCAAAGATTAGCATCACTGCATTTACACAAATACTATATAGCAAATACACAAACTGACCTTGTAGGGAAGAACTCCAGCCACAAAGGCCCGTCCATAGATCTTTGTGATGGTACCTTTGTCAATTAGGTTGATGGGCTTCAAATATTTTATAGGAGATACCCTGATAAGTATTTCCCCTCCTCCACGTGGGTAGTAACCCCTGCAATAAAAAAAAAAGTTTTCAGTACCAGATAAGAACTAATCAGAACACCACGCCAGCCAATATGTTGTTTTTCCATTTGATAAACAGATCATTATAAATATCTTCATCAATTACCTATATACAGATATGTATAATATATACAGAAGACGTAAAAATCCAATTACATTAGATAGGACTGTCCTGCATTGTAGGTTTATGCAAAAATGCATCTGACGTACCTTTGAGTATTTCAGACTAAAATACATCGAGGGGAATTCACAAAAAGCGACACAAGCTTTATGCCTGTGTCACTCTTTTAAGCTGGGAAACGGAGCAGATCCTGCTCTTAATTAACAAAATGAGCACAGACCTTTTGTTAACCAGGAGTGATCTGCTCTATGATATAGGCTGTATCTGACAGAAACAGCACAGAAAGCAGTTTATCAGAAGCTGGGTTCTCTGGATCCCTCTGCCTGTCTTGCTCCTCAAAAAGTGCAGACAGTTCTTATCCCATATAACAGGTCTGATCTGGCAGGAATCTGTGGCAGTATTCTATACTGTAAACTGCCAAGATCCCTTGATTAACTGGACGCAGAACCCACACCAGTTGCTATATTACAGTGAAACAGAAACTGGCAGAGGTGGGGCAGTGTAGTGAATCTTTTCTTGAGTACTACTTACGTAAATCAGCCTCATGAAATAGCGTATGAGAATAAAAACAAGTCACATTACATTATATGTAACAAATACAATATTTAATTTCATTATTTGTTAAAAATTTGATTACCTTTTCCTAATGTCACAATCCAGTTTAAAACCAAAACGCTCTGCAGCAGGCTTAAAGACCTGAATTAAACACAGATTAATAAAAGATTTGATAAGTATTGTTCAGAATAAGTCATAAATGTACAACCATATTATTTATATATTAGTGTTCTTGTACTTAGGCATTTGGCTGCTTTGACTGGCCATTCAGAGGTACAGGACACTGTGTAGACATACAGCATGCCTGTATTGGGTGGTTTGTTCCACCACCATGCCCCCTCGATCAATCACAGATTGCTTCTGGCACTCACCCCCACCCAATCACAGCATGACTCTGGAACATGTCCCCTGCTCAAGCACTGCATCCTTTTCTCTGAGTTCACTGACAGACGCAGCCTTCTTATGACATGTGGGGTTATGCTCATATTACTAGGAGTAGACTATGCAAAAATAAAACAAAAGCATAGGTTGGCCCCTCCCAGGGGGCCGTCCTCACCTTAGCATATAATACCCCTGCTCTGCATAGCACATCAGTTCGTAACAAGCCGTACAAACTCAACACAGAGGGGTGGGTGCTGCGTCTGTCAGTGAACTCAGAGAAAAGGATTTTACGGTAAGTTATAATAAAATCCCTTTTACTCTTCCGTTCACTGACAGACGCAGCCTTCATATGACACGTGGGGACGTCCCAAAGCTGTGCCAATCAGGAGGGGTGGGCAAACTATAACAACTGTACCCAACAGAAAACGCCCTCTCAGGCGGCGCTAATCGCGCCTACACTGCCGCTTGTAATACTTTGCGGCCAAAAGCAGCATCCGAAGATGCTGAAACATCAATTTTGTAAAACTTAGTAAATGTGTGCACTGAGGCCCAAGTAGCCGCTTTGCACACCTGAGACACCGAGGCCTGGTGTCTAAACGCCCAGGAAGTACTAACTGCCCTGGTGGAATGAGCCGTGACTGGAAACGGGGGAACCTTGCCCCGAATCTCATATGCATGAGTAACGGTCTTCCTGATCCAGCGAGAAAAGGTAGCTGACGAGGCCGCCATGCCTTTGCGCGACCCTTCCGTCAGCACAAATAAAGAATCAGACTTCTGAAAAGAAGCTGTAGAAAACAAATACACCCAAAAAAGCCCTCACCACATCCAAAGAATGCAGCTCAACTTCTTTGGGATGCGACGGGTGCGGGCACAATGAGAGAAGAACAATATCCTCATTTAAATGAAAATAAGAAACCACCTTCGGAAGAAACGAAGGGGAAGGTCCCAAAACCGCCTTGTCCTTATGAAGGACAAAGTAAGGTGACTTGCAGGATAATGCTGCCAACTTAGACACCCACCTAGCGGCTGTGACAGCCACCAGAAAAGCCACTTTCTGCGACAACAGTCGCAAGGGAATGTCCCTAATCTTTTCATATGGTGGTTTCTGCAGCACAGAAAGCACCAGATTCAAATTCCACGGTGCCAGAGGCGACCGTATCCGAGGAGCCACATGACGTACCCCCTGTACAAATGTACGGATCAATGAATGAGACGCCAAGGGCCGTTGAAAAAGAACCGCCAGGGCCGAAATCTGACCCTTAAGCGTACTTAACGCCAGGTTCTTGTCCAGTCCTTGCTGCAAAAAAGTCAGTACTCTGGACACTATATAAGAGCGGGGGTTCCAACCCCCCGCCTCGCACCAGGTAATATAGGTCTTTCAGGTCCTATGATAAATCTTACGTGAGGTACTTTTAGGTGCTTCAATCATAGTAGGGATCACGGAGACCAAGACACCCCTATCCCTCAACACCTGGGACTCAATAGCCAAGCCGTCAAAGTCAGCGAGGGTAAAGCAGGGTGCAAGATGGGCGCCTGAGATAGTAGGTCTTCACGAAGTGGAAGACGCCACGGAACATCTGTCACCATCCGTACTACGTCGGCGTACCAAGGACGCCGAGGCCAATCCGGAGCTACCAGGATTGTCGGGATTCCCTCTGCTTCTATCCTGCGCAGAACCAGCGGTAGAAGCTTTAGAGGAGGAAAGATGTACAGTAGCCGATGCCGACCCCAGGGCGCTACCAGTGCCCAACGGATCTTTTGTTCTGCACACAAAGGTCTGTACCATGTGATTGAACCTGGAGGCCATGAGGTCCACCTCTGGTGTGCCCCACTTGAGGCAAATCTGGTGGAATACTTTGGATCAAGGGGAATGGTCCCTACATCGAGGAGTCCGGCGGCTGAGAAAGTCCGCCTGCCAATTTGCAGAGAGAGGTGGCACGTGAAATTCTGCCCACCGAAGGATCAGAGCCGCCTCAGTGGCTGCTGCCGAGCTTCTTGTTCCGCCCTGATGGTTCACATATGCCACAGCCGTGGCATTGTCCGACTGAACCCGGACAGGGAGGCCTCGCAGCCTTTCTGACCAACGGGACAGACAAAGTCTGATCGCTCTCAGTTCCAGTAAATTTATTGGAAGACAAGCTTCCTGCACTGACCAATGACCCTGGGCAGAGAACTGACCCAGGACCCCTCCCCAGCCCGATAGGCTGACATCCGTCGTTACTATCGACCAATTGAGGGGGAGAAAACATTTTCCCAACCTTAGGGCCGGAGCCCGAATCCACCAAATCAAGGATCCTCAGGACTGATGATCCAACCTGATCATTCTGTCTAGGGATAGGGAAGATTTGTCCCATTGCGACAAAATCGCCTTCTGCAAGAGCCGAGTGTGACTCTGGGCGTAAGGCATTGCTTCGAAAGTCGACACCATGAGCCCCAACACTAGCATACAGAACCATAAGGAGGACCACTGGCGTGATAACAGGGTTTGCACTGCTGCCTGAAGTGTCAGGAGCTTGTTTGGTGGTAAAAACACCCTTGCCTGCACCGTGTCCAGAATCAGACCCAGGTATTCCAGCCGGCAGGATGGAGTCAACGATGACTTCTGCAGGTTGATTAGCCAACTAAACTCCTCTAACGTGGACACCGTAATTGTCACGTTCTCCTCCAGAGCCGCAGCAGACTCTGCTCTCAGGAGTAAATCGTCGAGGTATGTCACTACCGCGATACCTCTCTGTCTCAGCAGCGCCAGCATCGGGGCCACTACCTTGGTGAACACTCGGGGAGATGAAGCCAACCCGAAGGGAAGTGCCACAAACTGGTAATGCAGGTCCCCCACTGCGAAGCGTAGAAAACGCTGGTGACTGTGACAAACTGGAACATGGAGATACGCGTCCCTGATATCCAGGGACACCATGAATTCCCCTTGGTGCAGGGCGGCCACTACCGAGCAGACGGACTCCATCCTGAATCTCTTCATCTTTACGAAGCGGTTTAATGCCTTAAGGTCCAGAACTGGACTGACACCGCCCTTTTTGGGCACCACAAAGAGGTTTGAGTAAAACCCGTGAAATCTTTCCAACATGGGTACCGGTACAATCACCCCGTGTTCGGCAAGCACCCGAACGGCGCCTAGAAGCGCCTCCCGACGCCCCTGAGGGAGTCTCAAGTTTGAAGGGAAGAACCTTTCTGGGGGCAGAGAGATGAATTCTATCCTGTACCCGGAGGACACCACCTCCAGTACCCACCGATCGGTGATGCGGGCAGTCCATCTGTCTGCAAACCCCAGCAACCGGCCCCCCACCCGTGAGTCGGGCGGGGGCAACCTATCATGCGGAGGTTGATTTATCCTTCGCTTTTTCGGACTTATGCTGCCAGGGCTTTTTACTGTGCCCAGCGGAAGCCTTACTGCAGTGTTTCTCAACCTTTTACGGTGAAGTACCCCTGCAGATCTAAAAAAATTTCCTAAGCACCCCTGTCTTGAGAAAGTAATTTTTATTGCTTGGGTGTCATGGTTTCTCTGTGTGTGTAATGTCAGTATATGTTTGTGATGGTTTTTGTTTGTCTGCAAAATCATCATCAAATGCAACCTCACCAGTGCCCATCAATGCAGCCTCACCATTGCCCATCAATGCAGCCTCACCATTGCCCATCAATGCAGCCTCACCATTGCCCATCAATGCAGCCTCACCATTGCCCATCAATGCAGCCTTACCATTGCCCATCAATGCAGCCTCACCAGTGCCCATCAATGCAACCTCACCAGTGCCCATCAAATGCAGCCTTACCAGTGCCCATCATATGTAGCCTGATCAGTGCCCATCAAATGCAGCCTTATCAGTGTCCATCAAATGCAGCCTTGCCAGTGCCCATCAAATGCAGACGTACCAGTGCCCATCAAATGCAGACGTACCAGTGCCCATCAAATGCAGACTTGCCAGTGCCCATCAAATGCAGCCTTGCCAGTGCCCATCAAATGCAGCCTTGCCAGTGCCCATCAAATGCAGCCTTGCCAGTGCCCAGCAATGCAGCCTGATCAGTGCCCAGCAATGCAGCCTGATCAGTGCCCAGCATTGGAGCCTGATCAGTGCCCACCAATGCCGCCTGATCAGTTCCCAGCAATGCAGCCTGATCAGTGCCCAGCAATACAGCCTGATCAGTGCCCAGCATTGCAGCCTGATCAGTGCCCAGCAATGCAGCCTGATCAGTGCCCAGCAATGCCGCCTGATCAGTGCCCGGCAATGCCGCCTGATCAGTGCCCGGCAATGCCGCCTGATCAGTGCCCGGCAATGCCGCCTGATCAGTGTCCAGCAATGCAGCCTGATCAGTGCTCAGCAATACAGCCTGATCTGTGCCCAGCAATACAGCCTGATCTGTGCCCAGCAATACAACCTGATCAGTGCCCAGCAATACAACCTG
>BLSH010514966.1:785597-796793 GCA_018402905.1 Glandirana rugosa
GGACAAATGACATAAGAGGGGAAGAGACAGGGGATATCCTCACACACGAACGACGAAGTTCAGAGTGAGGGGACGCAGGAAAAACGACTCAGGGGGAGACTTGAGTAGAAGTTTCCACCATGTTTACGACTTTACCGTGGTGTCTAACTGATATGATGTTACCACTCATACTAAATAGTACATTTAGTGTATTTTACAAGTTACTTAGTGTCTATGTACCCGTCGTATCCCGTATTTTGTTGTTTAACCCGGCGTGGTCTAAAACGTGGACGGTCAAAATCATTTAGTTGAGGTGACAGAAAAATGTTCGAAACCTATCTGGCGACTCCTAATAATTTCCAAACGGAAATTACCTCCGGACATACCTTTCTTGAACACAAAAAGGACGCAGGGGAGTGAGACTTGAAGCAGCAAGCACACACTCCTATAGGGGACAGAGAAGGGGAGAATACAGTAAACAGGGGATTTACTTCTGAGAAGTGAATAGCAATATAAGCAACACAGAGGACCTAACTACTCTCCGTTCTCTTAGTTAAGGATGAGCCCTGACACGTTTGGATACTAATCTAAACCTGCCTAGGCTATCACACCAGGACCGCAAATCATAAGCGGTTGAGGCATTCTTTGCCCCTCAGCCACGCATATATAGATCCAGGGCCAGGACAAGGTGTGGTCAGGAGGGACAGCTGCCCTGGGTGCAATGATTTATTGCAGGGATGGGGGCGCCCTGACACCGACCCAAAGGGAAGAAGGGGGGGGGGGGCACAGTTTGGCATCTTTCCCCTGGTCGGTGAATAACCTTGTCCCGGCACTGTATAGGTCCCTTGTATACATATGGCAGCGAAGGGAATGCCTCTGCCGCTTCTGACAGCTGCCTAGTGGCATAGCTCAGGCGGATTCTGACTCGTATCTGAACATGACGGAACTCAAATCAACTCTTAATAAAATGTATTTCAGACTGTCAGTGTCTCTGTTGGGAAAACCGCCCTTAATTTCTGTCTTGATGACAATGCTGGAAGTAAAGGATAATCATCTCAGCGGAGATAAAAACTTAAGTTTTTTGTCATTTCCTGTCTTTCCTGATAAAAATATAAACACATAAAATCTTCGCTCTACATGAAAACATTTAAAAACGAGACAAACGATTCTCACTGCAATACAATTTCAGTTTTACCTTATGGGAAGTGATCTTTGGCTTTGCTGCCAAAAAAAATAAATAAATAAAAACAATGAATTCTCCCATCCACACATTCGAGGTGGACTAAAGAATCCTCCCCACTGTGCTATTGTATTCTGAAAGTGGGGACTGCAATTGACTGTAGAAAAATTTCCAACATTATAGTTCAAGAGAAGCCGATCATTAGATTGACTTTTCTCTAGCGGGAATGGCCATAGAAGAATCAAAATTAATTCAGTCCCCGCTGAACCGGCTGAATTTTGACCCATATATGGCCAGCTTAATGTAATGCTGCAGTCACCTTGCAGGGATTTGTGGGTCTGCATTCTGAATGGAGTGCAATATTAACCCTTAATTTGACATACAATTCATAGATAACATTTTTTGGCTCCCAGAACAATAGACAGACAATGGAAGTTTGACAAAAAGAGATGACCTCTCAGGTCTAGCTTGCACACCTTTACACCTGTGCCACCATACTGACGCTATGCATTCCATCAGTGCAGCAGGCACAAAGATATTTTTTATAAGAGCACTGGAGAATTCTATTGGTGTGGCAGATCCGCAGATAACCAAAAGGTAAATGTGGTATTCCATTAGAGAGGCAGACCCATAAGTTCCAAAAAGGTGACCGTGGCATTCCATTAAGGTAGGGGATCAATAGAACCTTAGAAATGGTGTTATTCCTTTAGTGAAAACTTTGATTATAAATTTGAGACTGAGATAAAAGGATTAATAAAGTCTAATCACTGCACTGCACCACAAAACAGGGGTCACAGCATGTACATTTAAGGAGAAAATGGCTGACAAATGGCTGACACTAATTTAAATCCAATTAAAAGCTATAAATAGGTTTTTAAAACATTGACACGTGTTGATATGACTTTTAAACATCAGACTAGTTACATAGACATATGTATATTGAAAAAAGATCATCAAAAAGGTATAACGTGACATTGCATTAGAGAGGCAGACCCATAGAACCCTAGAACTGGTGGTATCCCCTTTAGTACATCACACCTACAGATTTTCATAAAGCTGGGTGACAATGCTGCTCCCTCAGATACATTGCAGTGTTGTAACCCTGGGACACAAAGTGTGTTACCGACGGGGAAATTGCATATTACACATTTCCTTATTTAAAGTTGTCCAATTGTCTCAATATTTAAGAATGCCTCCAAGCCTTAGCTAAGGGGCCATAAAGGGCAAAGTCTGGTTACCTTAGCTGACTCTTGCTACAGGAATGTGATTTTAAATTGACTACATGGACAAGTCAGCTCACTAGTCTACTTTCAGGAATGTGCCATTTTCCGTAGAAGGTCATATTGCTGCTTGCAAAGGGAGTTGGCTGGGGGTCGGCCATTCTTTATACCCAAATCCTATATACTACAGTTGTAGCTTGGAACATTCAGTATCACATCACGGTTTGCAATCATGCATGCGTCTGTGATTACCTGTGTGCCACGCTGCAAAAGCCAACGGGACTCCGCGGCGGAAACAGCATCTTTAGTTAAGTATTATTGTTATATTTTTGTAATATTATCTGTATCTGTCATTACTTTTAATAAATGTTATACTAAGTAGGGTTGCATCGATACCACTTTTTTGCCACTGAGTACGAGTACCGACACCTTACCTTTGGTAGCCACCGATACCAATTACCGATACCTACCGCCCAGGAAGAGTAGGTAGAGGGGTGGTTTGGGAGGTGCTCCTCTGCATCCCCTTTACATTACACAACCCCCTGCACCTTTGGACCCCTTTACCGTACACAACCCCCTGCACCTCTGGACTCCTTTACATTACACAGCCCCCTGCATCCCCTTTACATTACAAACCCTCTGTACCTCTGGGCCCCTTTTCATTACACAGCCCCCTGCATCTCTGGACCCATTTACATTACAAAGCCCCTGCTCCTCTGCATACCCTTAACATTACACAACCCTCTTTACCTCACTTCTGGGCCCCTTTACATTACACAGCCCCCTGCACCGCTGGGCCCCTTTACATTACACAGCCCCTTGCACCCCTTTACATTACACAAGCGAGATGCTTTCTTTTAGGTCTTCTTTTCATTTATGTTTTCAGGGCAGTAAAAAAGGCATGGCTGAGCCACTAGTCAACCACTCCCCTTATGCTGCAAAGGCACTGCCACCATAGAATATAGTACAGCAGTGGTGGCTGAGGGTTTTACACACTCCCAGTGCATAAAGCCATTGGGAGTGTGTGTAAAACCGCCTGCCACCACTGTTGTACTATATATGATGGTGGCAATGTCTTTACAGCATAATGGGAGTCGTTGGGTGGTAGTAAATGTGGCTCAACCATGCCTTTTTACTGCCCTGAAAACATAAATGAAAACAAGACCTAAAAGAAAGCATCTTACTGTGCTTATGATGATCATCATCATTATCATGATAATAATCATAGCACAGCAAGTGCTGTATAGCCCCCTGCCCCCTGCAGTACTCCAGGTCTTCAGGTGCTGTACCTTCAACATAGAAGTGTTGTTAAGTTCAGTAGTGCTGCCTGCCTATTAGGATCCCCACGCTGTGCCCTCTGCAACATCCCTGTTCTGTCACCTGCAGCCTCTGCTGTACAGCCTCTGCCTCCGCACTTGTTGAACAAGACAGGTATATCACTCCGTCAGGAAAAGGCAGTGAGCGGACAGCCTGGACATCGCACAGCGGCACCAGCTTTATCTGCTTGTGAGCCAAAAATCAAAAAATAGTCCCCTCTCTGCTCCTGCCTCTTAGGCCCCTCAGCTGGACTGATGAAGCCCAAGGAAATGTCATTTAAGCCCTGGCAAGCCTAGGAACTTGGCTCAATACAGTGAACCATTTAAATCCGGGCCACTGCCTGAGCCCGAGCCTGGCGACAGCTGGTGGGAGGAGGGGAAGGAGGCAGAATGGGGGAATCCCGAGGTCATTGGTTGTTAAGGAAGCGGCGGCCCCGTTCCTTAACAACCGATAATTGCTAGCATCTTTTCTTTATATTTCAGCTGTTAGCGGGGAATTCCCGCTGACAACTGAAAGCACCGAGCCCGAAGGTATCGGTTTCGGGTATCAGGGCATTTTTCACAAGTACCAATATTCTGAAAATGCAAAGTATTGGTATTGGTGCAACCCTACGTATAAGTATTTATGTGATCTCTCTTTGCACATATCAAATAAAACCCCCAAAAATGTAAATGATCACACATCCGTGACAAAACAGTTACTGGCAGGTAAAAACAAGAAAAATGCCTGAAAAAAATCTAAATGCAACCACCACTAAAGACTGATAATCTACAATATATTTTTGCTCTAGGGTTAATATGCACTAATCACACTTATTTTGCAGACACACATTCAATTTAGACAAACATCTCATATTCTATACTGGAAGGAAAGATGCCACACATCCAGCAAAGCCCAACTGTGTCTACAGTAAAAGTAGCCTCAGGCCAAAATCTGCGCAGGCCACGCCCTCTGATGCATTTCACCCTGCCCAGGGAGCTTAGTCATGGCTAAGCTACATGGGAGGGATAAAACACGTCAGAGTCTGTGGCCTGGACAATGGCCTCAGGCTGCTTTTACTATAGACACCATTGGGCTTTTCTGGATGTGCTGAAGGATCCATCCTTCCTGTATGTTTACACGTTCAGCCGAGCTCTCCCCCAACCTACACTCCTTAGCGAGAGTCACCAGACCTGGACAGATAAGGAGCCTGAAGCAGAACCCCCAATTTTTGGCTTTCATCCCATATTATACGCCAACTAACCCAGCTGTCTTTGTATCAGCAGTCAGTGCTCCTCCTTTTATTCTTCCAGGTGCAAAGTTGATCTCTGTTGATCCAATATGAGCTTTTTCCAACTGCCCACAACACAAATCCCGAACAGTCTCCAATCCAGATAAGTGCTGTGGCCTAGGGAGAGTACAGAAAATGTTAGGCATAGTAATAAACCCAAATATTGGTCATGTTTGTTCTGGAGATGTTAAGGCTAATTGGAAATACCCTGTCAAATGAAAATTTTAGTTAATAATATATTTTGAGGTGAATACAACATTTTTACAGCCACCAGTAGTAGTCTATTGTTAAATACCATTTACCAAATCAGATCCCGACTTTGATTATATAGATTTGAGACTGAGATAAAAATGATTAGTAAAGTCTAATTACTGTGGGGCGTGGTCTGGAGCTTCATGGAGTAAGACGTGCAGTATGAGAGCTCTGCTCGAGATTTGATCATCGGGGCTATCATGCTCCACAAAACTTACCACCTGGCTCACGCTCCAGTACCCCTGGTAACTAAGTCTCCACTGAAAGGATGAAAAGGACGACCGGTGCCATCGTGAAACTGGATAAATATCGGCATGAGGAGCGGGACCAGGCCAAGGAAGATGGCGCCGCTCCGCTCCCAGAAGACGATGGGGCGGCCTCTAGAGACACTGCCAGAATGCTTGAAGCCATCTCCCAGTGCACATCCACGCTCACTGCACGAATTGAAGAGGTGAAAGTCGATATCTCTTTAATGAGACAGGATCTACAGAAGCTGCGGGAGAGGGTCACCGAAACAAAGATCTGCCTTAGCCACGTGGAGGACGGCCTGCCGCCATTGCAAGTCACCACAGAAAGACTTCAGCACCAGCTTAATTCCGTCCTCTACAAGCAAGATGATATGAGGAATCGCCTCCGGCGGTGCAACCTTGGGTTGGTGGGGATCCCTGAACGAGCGGAAGGCTCTGACCCCCCCCCCTCCCCCCACATTCCTTGAGCATCTGCTTATCCAGACCTACGGCAGAGAGGCCTTCTCCTCTGCTTTCGGCTCACCCGAGAAAAAGGCAACATCTCCCTTGACAACATCCATGTCACAGTGTTCCCGAACTTCTCGGCGGAGGTAAAGAAAAAGCGTGCGAGATTCACCAAAGCTAAAACGGCAGCTACGCGTTCACCATCTGGCCTATGCGATGCTCTTCCCAGCAAGGCTGCGCATGGTGTACAAAAGCAAAGCCCAGTTTTTTGAGGATCCTGACGCTGTCTTGTCCTGGCTGGAACAGCATGAGGTGGCTGGCCGAGCTCCCGCCTGAACCATCTCTCCACTGGCTACCTCTGTTGCAACTGCCTGCTGATTGCTGGATGCTACCCTTTCTACCGCAACCATCCTCTCCCTGGAATTGATCTGCTTTGACTGCTATAAACTGTGATTTGGGTGTCCTGCCCGTGCCATTCTTATTTATTTATTTCAGGTACTTCTATAGCGCTGTCAATTTACGCAGCACTTTACATATATATTGTGCATTCACATTAGTCCCTACCCTCAAGGAGCTTACAATCTCTCCCCTTTGCTTGCCCTGTTCCATGCATGGTTACTGGTACCTCATGTATTTCTCCCCCTTCAAGTTCACCCTTTATGCAATGTGACCCCTTACCATTATACAACCCATTTACTGGGCCTCGGGCGGCTCACCTGCAGTCCCCCCTCCCCATTGACTAGTCACTTCCCTGCGTGCACTCTACAGCAACTGTTCGTCCCCCGGACTCTAGCGATCGTTCCGATCTTATGCTGTTCTCCCGTACCCTGGACTGCATCCCTGATTCCCTCTCAGATGTGGTGGGTGGATTTGCAACTGTTTTGCCTAGCTGGTCCAGTGTTTTCACAAACTGCATTTTTTTCCTGTTGGTAGATTTGGTCTTGACATATCATCTTAATCCTAGTCACTGTTCATCTGATTTATGCGCACTGTACAACGGTTTGAGCCTCTTCCCTGTTTTATGCGCAACCTTGATGCGTGGATGGTGGACAAAGTCTAATTACTGCACTGCACCCCAAAAAAGGGGTCGCAGCATGTATATTTAAAGGAGAAAATGGCTGACACTAATTTACATCTAATTAAAAGCGATTAATAGGTTTTTAAAACATTGATACATGTCGATATAACTTTTGACATCAGGCTAGTTACATAGACATATGTATATCGAAAAATGTGCAGAGAAATTCAACATTATTCCTTAGAGCAATAGCGAACTAGAGTCTCGGATATCCAACTTATGGAACAATGAACTATGTCTATTAAAAATCAAACTGAAATGCACAATTTTGGAAGGGTGGATCCCCCCCCCCCCCAAATCTTTTACCTTTCCACCACAGGTGGAAGGAAAGAAAAATCGCTTGATTCTCCCATCATTAGAATCAATGATGATGGGGGAATCCCTTCTGCAGTGCTATTGTGTTCTACCTGAGAGGAGCCTTTCCTGTCAGCAGAACACAATGATTACTGCTAGCGGCTATAGCCACTGGCAGCGATTGCATGAAAAAACATCTGACAGGCTGAATATAATGAAGTCTGTCGATGGATCAACTTCAGTACAGCCAGCTTGCCCATAGATTCATCGAATTGCATCTGGTCCCTTCTGAATCAACCAAATTTCGATTCATCTGTGGTCGGTATAAGTTGGCTTAGCACAGATTTCCTTTACAGATTAAGGGCCCATTCACACGAGAAACTGCATGTTTTTTCCTTGCACCTATGCATGCATTTGATGTGCATTTTTATGCACATTTACATGCAGTTGATGGGCATTTACATGTAGTTGAGAGTTTTTCTGTCTGCATTTGCCCTGCGAGGTCACTTTCTTCTTCTTTCACTCCCTAGGCTTAAATGTGCACTCTGATACGTTGCAGTGCATTTGTGGGTATTTTTGCACATTTGCAGTGCGGAAAATTGACTGCATTGCAATAATGTGAACCATGTCCATAGGATTACCTTGTATTTGGACTGTGTTTGCAGTTGGGGTGCAGTAAAAATGAATCCAACTGCAGGTGCGAATGGGCCCAAAGACTGAAAAAGGTGAGGAGACTAAAGTTAATGGTTCCACAAACCTAGTCAATGAAAGCAGCAGCCTATTCAGCCCAGTAGCCAATTAATAAAGACATCTTGAGATGGGTGAACTTGTCCTCCTACAGTCAGGTCCATAAATATTAGGACATCTACACAATTCTAATGTTTTTGGCTCTATACAACCCCGCAATGGATTTGAAATGAAACAAACAAGATGTGCTTTAACTGCAGACTTTCAGCTTTAATTTGAGGGTATTTACATCCAAATCAGGTGAACGGTGTAGGAATTACAACAGTTTGTATATGCGCCTCCAACTTTTTAAGGGACCAAAAGTAATGGGACAATTGGCTGCTCAGCTGTTCCATGGCCAGGTGTGTGTTATTCCCTCATTATCCCATTTACAAGGAGCAGATAAAAGGTCCAGAGTTCATTTCAAGTGTGCTATTTGCATTTGGAATCTGTTGCTGTCGACTCTCAATATGAGATCCAAAGAGCTGTCACTATCAGTGAAGCAAGCCATCATTAGGCTGAAAAAACAAAACAAACCCATCAGAGAGATAGCAAAAATATTAGGTGTGGCCAAATCAACTGTTCGGAACATCCTTAAAAAGAAAGAACGCACCGGTGAGTTCAGTAACACCAAAAGGCCCGGAAGACCACGGAAAACAACTGTGGTGGATGACCGAAGAATTCTTTCCCTGGTGAAGAAAACACCCTTCACAACAGTTGGCCAGATCAAGAACACTCTCCAGGAGGTAGGTGTATGTGTGTCAAAGTCAACAATCAAGAGAACACTTCAACAGAGTGAATACAGAGGGTTCACCACAAGATGTAAACCATTGGTGAGCCTCAAAAACAGGAAGGCCAGATTAGAGTTTCCCAAACAACATCTTAAGAGCCTTTACAGTTCTGGAACAACATCCTATGGACAGATGAGACCAAGATCAACTTGTGCCAGAGTGATGGGAAGAGAAGGGTATGGAGAAGGAAAGGAACTGCTCATGATCCAAAGCATTCCACCTCATCAGTGAAGCATGGTGGTGGTAGTGTCATGGCTTGGGCATGTATGGCTGCCAATGGAACTGGTTCTCTTGTATTTATTGATGATGCGACTGCTGACAAAAGCAGCAGGATGAATTCTGAAGTGTTTCGGTCAATATTATCTGCTCATATTCAGCCAAATGCTTTAGAACTCATTGGACGGCGCTTCACAGTGCAGATGGACAATGACCCGAAGCATACTGCGAAAGCAACCAAAGAGTTTTTTAAGGGAAAGAAGTGGAATGTTATGCAATGGCCAAGTCAATCACCTGACCTGAATCCGATTGAGCATGCATTTCACTTGCTTCACAAAACTGAAGGGAAAATGCCCCAAGAACAAGCAGGAACTGAAGACAGTTGCAGTAGAGGCCTGGCAGAGCATCACCAGGGATGAAACCCAGCGTCTGGTGATGTCTATGCATTCCAGACTTCAGGCTGTAATTGACTGCAAAGGATTTGCAACCACCTGTTAAAAAGTGTTAAAACCACGTGTTAAAAAGGTGAAAGTTTGATTTATGATTGTTAATCTGTCCCATTACTTTTGGTCCCTTAAAAAGTGGGAGGCACATATACAAACTGTTGTAATTCCTACACCGTTCACCTGATTTGGATGTAAATACCCTCAAATTAAAGCTGAAAGTCTGCAGTTAAAGCACATCTTGTTCATTTCATTTCAAATCCATTGTGGTGGTGTACAGAGCCAAAAAGATTAGAATTGAGTCGATGTCCCAATATTTATGGACCTGACTGTATATACTGCATAGGTTAGAAAGGAGTTCTCACCTCAGTCCTGGAGTGCTTCTTCCTGCTCGGATCTTCATTACACGCACACGTAATCCAAGAAGGCAGCTCAGAGCAGTGCAGATACGCAGGATCTGTCCTCCCTACGTTTCCAGAATAACACAATGACCATAAATGTCACAGACACAAAACAATCTGTACATGTACTCCTTAAATCAGAACGGTTTTGGACAGAATTTTACAACTTCTGGTATGTCTCTGCTGGGAAAGATTTCCCTCACTTCCTACCACTCTGAATGCTCACTGAGGCAAGAAGCTAGAGCAGGGCTTGACAAATTTGCTTTGAAACTAGGAGCCCGCTAAAAAAGTTAGGAACCATTTTTTTTTCTAGCAAATATTATGGATTTAACATGTTTCCAAAGGTGAACTTATCCTTTAATCCTTTCACAGCCAGAGCCGTTTTGCGTTTTTTTTTGGACAACACCTTTGAAAAATAATTTTTAGGCTTGAAGATTATATAAGAGAATAAAAGTTTGGTAGTTCAATTTCTTTATGTCACGCAGCGAAATTGCCGCAAAATTTCAGTTAAAGGAAAAAAACAAAAAACAAACACACACTAAATTTAATTTTAGGGGGCACGAAAACGCAATAAATTACCCATTTTTTTTGGTAAAATATAAAAGCTGAGCTTGCAAAGAGTACATAGATACTCAACATGTCAAACCTTAAACATGTCAATATCCTATATTTTCCATAGGCAACACTTTAAAAGCCCCCTATAGGGTCAACACTTTAGCGTTTGGAAGGAGGTCTAGTGTTAGAATTATTGTTCACATTCCAGCGTGCGCGGCGATATGTATCACGTGAATCGCAATCGCCGTTTTCAGGCCTAGGCGGCACGTGCGTTTGTTTGTACATGCATATATGTGCGGGGCCTCCTTTTTTTTATGGGGGGGGGGGGGTATCTGCTTGGGGGTAACTTTAATTTTTTACAATTAAAAAAATGTTTGTTTTTTTTACACTTAACTTTTTTCTTTTTTTTTTTCCCCAAACAAATTGCACTTCCCCTATGTGATGATTTATCTGTGTTCTTTTCCCAGGCACTTTCCCCCCTTCCTGCCCAGGACAATTTTTAACTTTCAGCGCTGTCACACTTTGAATGACAATTGCGCAGTCATACAATACTGTACTCAAACTTAATTTTTATAATTTTCTTCCCACAAATAGAGCTTTCTTTTGATAGCATTTGATCACCACTGTGTTTTTCATTTGTTGCTATACAAACTAAAAAAAGACCAACATTTTTGAAAAACGTCTATGGGGGGGGGGGGGTATTTTTTTTCCTCCGGGGCGTGTATATACGTACATGTTTGTTTGCGTGCACGGCGGATCCGGACTTTTGCCGCTAACGCTAA
>BLSH010514966.1:796803-816502 GCA_018402905.1 Glandirana rugosa
TTGTTTGTACATGCATATATGTGGGGGGCCTCAGTTTTTTTGGGGGGGGTTATCTGCTTGGGGGTAACTTTAATTTTTTACAATTAAAAAAATGTTTGTTTTTTTTACACTTAACTTTTTTCTTTTTTTTTTTCCCCAAACAAATTGCACTTCCCCTATGTGATGATTTATCTGTGTTCTTTTCCCAGGCACTTTCCCCCCTTCCTGCCCAGGACAATTTTTAACTTTCAGCGCTGTCACACTTTGAATGACAATTGCGCAGTCATACAATACTGTACTCAAACTTAATTTTTATAATTTTCTTCCCACAAATAGAGCTTTCTTTTGATAGCATTTGATCACCACTGTGTTTTTCATTTGTTGCTATACAAACTAAAAAAAGACCAACATTTTTGAAAAACAAAGTTTTTCTTTGTTCCTGTTATAAAATTTTGTTTTCTCCTTCACTGACGGGCACTGATGAGGCTGCACTAATGGGCACCGATGAGGTGGCACTGATGAGGTACCAATATGTAGAATTGATGGGCACTGATAGGCGGCACTGATGGGCACCAATAGGCTACACTGATATGCAGAACTGATGGGCACTGATAGGCGGCACTGATGAGGAGGTACTGACAGTCATTACTGATGGGCACTGATTGGCATCTGTGAAGGGCACTGGCAGGTGTTACTGATGGGCACTGATTGGCACTTTGATGGGCACCGCACTGATAATCAATGCGCTGATTTTCAATGCACACCCCCCCCTGACAAGAGAGCCGCCAATTGGCCCTCCCTGTCAGTGCGAACCGAGGAAAGCCTATTACCGGCACTTCCTGGTTCACACTGTGATCAGCTGTGATTGGTCACAGCTGATCACGTGGTAAAGAGCCTACGTCAGAGGCTCTTTACCACGATCGAAGATGCAGTGTCAGAGCGACACACCACTGATCGCCGCGCTGCACGCCCCCGCAGGCGCGTGATCACGGCTTATCCTGCTGGATGTTATGACGTCCCGTCAGGATAACAGAACCACTTTCTGGCCGTCATTCTGAATACGGCAGGCGGGAAGTGATTAATCATCTCTGGGTTTTTTGTTAAAAAAAAACTAAAAAAGACAGAAAATTTTGAAAAAAAAAAAAAAGTTTTTCTGTCAGTAAATTTTGTAAATAAGTATTTTTTTCTCCTTCACTGATGTGCACTGGTGAGGCTGCACTGATGGGCACTGCCATGAAACATAGCGGGAGGGGCGCGCAAGGGGTATGCAGTATTCAGATGGCAGCCCAGGTGCTAGGTCAAAACTTATGGTCATAATGGTGACCTGGCGCCTGTGGTTTGGTTGAGCCCTGATCTAGAGTAATCTCTCCAGTGGGGACACTGACAGAAAAACATTGGATTTTATAGAAGAGTGGTAAAATATTAGAACCTCTGCCAAGGTTTTTTACAACAGGTAATCTGACTGCCATCAGCCTCTTACAGTTTAATACAGCAGGGCTTGAGCATGAAAGGAAGCAGTACAAATAGCAAATCCATTCATATGCTGGCAAGAAGCATGTGGATATAAGGAGAGAGCAGAGTGACAGAGAAAAGCTCATTACTGTGGTTCTTCTCCTTTCACTGTTCTGTCTCAGGCTGAAGTGGGTTAAAGATGACCAGGGCTCAGTGGAAATGGGTTGAATGATGCTGGCCAATGGATTTGGACAACTAGTGGCAGAAAAAAAGGATCTCAGGGGAAATCTCTTTCTAAAATGCTAAAAATTGCAGAGAAAGCTTGTTTTTTTGAACATCATGTTTAAAACATCCTTTTCTTAATCCATATCCAGCTGTTACATAACCCAGATCATTCTCAGCCTGGCTGCAGGGAAACAAAGCAGGAAGAGCTGCTAGTCCTCTGCTGTTGGTCACATTAAAAAAAAACAAAAAAAAAACAAACAGAACAGCCTTTGGGATACAGTGTAAAAATAAATAATTAATATCAATAAACTGATTGAAATCAAATCTTTCTTTTTTTTTTTTTTTGCAATAACATGGTGTGGGTGGATTTTTGACAGTCACAAGCTGTGTCACGCCCCTCCAGCCTGTGTTTTAAAATAACAGGGAGGTGAAGCCTCCATTAACCTACATGTAATATCCTGCCCCCATTGTGTTTAACTGATTAGTGGGTTTGGAGGAGAAGGAGGGAGTGGGCTGTTATTTACTACTGTATATACACCCACATGTGTGACTCTATAGGCACATGAGCTGCTCATATGTGATAGGGAGGAAATGCTCAGCATAGAATCTCACTGAAAACTGAGCATGTGCAAATTTGCCACCACAGCTGCAAAATGTCTAGACAAACTGGGGATATGAACAGAAGAGGCTAGAGAGCAGCAGGGTCAACCAGTTTTTTTTTGTAAAATACAGAATATAAATCTTACAGTGACTGAGTATGAACAGCATGTAATGGAGCAAATATTTTTTTATAATGTGGGTTTGGGTTTAGTGACACTTTAATGTTTATGGGATTTTTATGCCTTCTCTATTCAGGCACATGTGAAAGAATTCAAATATTGTGTGTGGCCAGCAAAGCTTCTCTGCCTTCCTTTCCTTTCCTCCTTAATGATGAACTACGTGATATGCAGATATTGTCTAAATACAAGAGCCAAGTGTATTACTTGAATCTTGATGTGTCTTTATTACAGGAAGCTCCTGTGCAGGACCTTCCTGTAAATTCCTGTAATAAAGACTGGTCATTGTTGCTCTCTCTCCTTGTTCAGGGTGACTGGTCTCCTCTCTGCTGCCTTTTCTGAATGCAGCCTCTAGTCTAGTGGGTGAGGCCTGCTGGGTCCCTCCAATAGCTCTGCTCACCCTACTATGTACAGCACAGTGATGATGTTACGGCTACTTTTAGGAAACAAATACCTGGGTTTGCAAAAGCATTGTATGCACACAAAGTGGATTCAGATCTGTTTTAGCAAGGGTTGACTTGATAGCGATACCAGTATTGGTGCCGTACGGAGTATTTGCGCGAGTACAAATGCTCCCGATGCCTAATCCAATACCTAGGAATGAAGAGGCGGCGTTGCTCGCAACCAGCAGTCAGCGGGCGGAAAGGGCAGAGCGGAGAGCGAGTCCTCAACAGGCTGGCAGCAGCGGAAGGTAAGTTGGTCGGGGCAGGGGTAGCAGAAGTGACGTTCCGTGTTTCCGCCAGAGGTTGAACATCCCGACGCCCATCTTGGTATACCCTGCACTCGGCTGCAAGCCAGCAGCGGACATCTTGTTACCCCCAGCCCATATAGTTCGGGCTGGGTGTAACAAGATATCTGCTGCTGCTTACTGTGGCCGATGCAAGGTGTACCAAGATGGGCATCGCGGCATATAGCATTGCAAAATTCTTCCTTTCCTCTCATCATTCATTTAATTCATTATGCCGGGCCAGCAATTGCCAATCAGTACTGCATTTCAGTGTCCATCAGTGCCACCTATCAGTGCCCGCCATCAGTCAGTGCCACCTATCAGTACTGCATAATCAGTGCTCATGGATGCTGCATAATCAGTGCCACCTATCAGTGCCCATCAGTGCCACCTAATCCTATCAGTGCTCATCGGTGCTGCATAATCAGTGCCACCTATCAGTGCTAATCAGTGCTGCAAAAAAAAAAAAAAAAAACGTATCGGTAATCGGTATCAGCGAGCACTTGAAAAAAAATATCGGTACTTGTACACGGTCTTAAAAAAGCGGCATCAGGACAACCCTAGTTTTAGCTATTGAGGAATTTATCTAAATGTAAGTCCAGAGTTCAGATTTAAGACAAGCTGTGCTGCAGATCAGCATAATATACTGTATAGAGTGGGCAATTGCCACTGAAAGAAAATGTGATTGAATATACATTGTTGAATGATTACATTATTGGCTTTTAAAATAATGCCTTTATTTATTTTAGTATGGACTTTACACAAGTTATTCGATTTAAATTGGTGACTTTTTTCCTTTTTCAATTTCAATTGTATTTGGTCTCGGACCTCCAGGCACCTATAATCCTCCCTGCACAGGGATAAAAAGAAGCAAAAGGACTCTGATCCAATAACAATGCAGGATGTTTTATATCAAGTTCTAGAACAGCTGTCACTGTTTATTGCCCAGCACAGACAGTTCATGCTCTACATGCACCCTTTCCACCACAAAATCATTGTTGTTTGCAGTATGGAGCCAAGGACCTATTTATAATAAAGTGCACCCATGGTGCTGCGCAGTAGTATGCATGATTAAAGCAGAATGAAGACAATTGATTGAACGGTTTCCCAAAACCGTTATAGTCAAGGTAGCTGTGAATGATAACTGCCACAGTGGCTTGTGCTCTCATCTGAACTGTCAAGCCATTAAATGCCTGGCATCATGACTGATCACAGGTGCAACACCTTGGTAAATTCAGATTAAACCGAGGCCAAGATGCATCCTTGAATGTTAAGGATAGGAGGATTAAGTTCCGCTTTAAGCGTGAATCCAGCGACTTGACCCCACATTTCAATAATTCTCTAGCCTGCTTCTAATCATCTTTTGACAGAAGAATGCTGCAGGGTATATGTACAATAATTTACATGTCCACTATGTAGTTTGTTTGTGGTTGGAATGGTAGATGCAAACCACATAATATAAGTGTTCAAGCTGTCAGTAAAACAGACCCCACTACATATAAAGGTACAACATGAAAAATTTGCTAAAAAGAAAATGTATTGTTGCCCATAACAAGCAATCAGCTTCCAACTGTCATTTCCAGAGTGCAGAACTTAAAAAGGAACTTTACCCATAACAACTTGATAAAACATAATGTTCTTTAGCATGGAACATGTATTCCACATGAATAATGATGATTAGTGTGTGCTCTAAATTGCCTCCAGCATTGCAACAGTTACTTCTTGCCGGAGGCTGTCATTTTGCTGAAGCCCAAAGCCCCAGCAGTAAGGCCCCACACACTTGTTTGACCTGAAAGTCACGTGACTTGAAGCAATGCCTGTCCGATCTTGAGGTCTATGGAAATCAAGTTGCATCAACTGACTTGAAGTCGCACAGATATGAACGGTACTCATCGGAAATAATGGGGTACGACTTGTCATGCGACTTTGCAGTCCCAAGTCGCAGGACAAGTCGCACAAGTGTGAAAGGGGCCTAAATCATAAAGTGGAACTAAGCCCATCAATTCACTGGATTCCAAAAACAGTTACATTCCTGGAATGCTGGAAATACAAACTGTTACATTTGATTGTGTCCTCAACCAAACGGTCAAACCATCAAATGGCTGGTGTCTTAACTAATCACATATGCAACTTCATGGCAGTTGCGGATCAAACAGAAGCAGCTTCCTTGGCTGTAAAGGATTGGAAGGTTAAATCCTGCTTTAACCACTTGCCGACCGCCGTACGCCTATAAGCGGCGACGGCGTGGCTCTGCCCCGCGAATCGCCGCTTATAGTCGTCACTCGCATTCAAGGTGGCTCGCTCGTGCCCGCCGCACGCTCCCTGAGCGGGGCCACGGGTCAGGCGGACTCGATGTCTGCCGGTGACTCGCGATGCCCTGTGACAGAGCCAGAATGGGGAACCGCCGATGTACACATGGAGGTTCCCCATTCTGACAGGCGGCATGTCAGAGATCTACTGATCCCTGTACTCTGGATCAGTTAGATCTGGTGCCCTGCCAGCCCAGCCCCTACACAGTCAGAACACACCCAGGGAACACAGTTAATTTCTGATGGCTGCATAAATGTCATTGGTCACAAAAAAGTGTCAAAAATGTCTGACATGTCCGCCCCAATATCCTAGTCCCGATATAAAAAAAATTGTAAAAAAACGCCAGAAATTCTCATGGTTTGTAAACGCGGCAACTTTTGCGCAAACCAATTAATAAACGCAGATTGCAATTTATTTTACCAAACATATGAGGAAGAATATAAATTGGCCAAAACCAATGAATACATTTGTTTATTTTATTTTTTTTGATTTGTATTTTAGCAAAATGTAAGAAATATTGTTTTTTTTTTTAAATTGTCGTTCTTTATTTGTTTATAGCGGTGATCAGAAATGATGCAGAGGGGATCAAATACCACCAAAAGAAAGCTCTATATGTGGGGGGAAAAAAGGACGCAAATTATGAGCATGTGCAGAGCAGATTGAGACAGTATATTACTGGATTTTACACAGTATAGGCACTTATTTTCAATGGTTTTTATAACTATACCTACAAAAGGGGCCAGCCTGAACTGATCTAGCAGGACTTTTGCTCAGTTGCTCTCCATTTTTAGGAGTTTGTAGAGGCCAATTAGCTGACAGCCTTAAAAACAGAATTAAACCCTCCTATCCTTTACAGCCAAGGAAGCTGCTTTCTGTTTGATCTGCAACTGCCATCCATGGAGCTGCACATGTGATCAGTTATGGCACCAGCCTTTTGATGGTTTGACAGTTTAGTTCAGGACACAATCAAATGTGACAGTTGGCAAACCTGGCATTCCAGGAATGTAACTGTTTTTTGAAACTGTTAAATTGATGAGTTTAGTTCCGCTTTATGATTTACCACTGCACAGGGGCTCTGGGTTTCACATTTTTTATCAGGTTCTTATGAATAAAGTTCCACTTCAAATTGAATCAAAGTCTGTGAATGAGCATAAGGTGTGGCCAATTGCCATATACATATTGCCTCATGCGCACAAGTTCATGAAGACGTATAACAAACGGTTTTTCTGCACCTGGGATACACAGCTGCCATGTACAACCCACCATAGTAATGGATGGCTGAATTTGTGTGTACGTAGGTTTACGCCACTACTTTGCAAACCCGTGCATTTGGTATGGGCATACAACCCTGGGTGAAGCCAGTCTGTGTCTAGGGGAACAGCTTTATGCAAGTTGGGACATAAAAAGGTGAATGGCCACATACAGCCAGTAATTACTATGGTCAGTTGTACACAGCAGCCGTGCCAAAGCCTATACAGATACTGACTTTCACTGCCTGTGCACTTCATTGGTCATAATACCTAGTATTACTATTAGCGGACTACTTCTGTATTAAAGTATAACTAAAGACAAAACTTTTTCTTTTTTAGTTTTGGATAGAGTGGAGATTGATTAGAACTCAGTTTTTTTTTTTGGCTGTCTGTGCCCCCATTAAGGAGATTCACCCTCTTTATTTGTCCTGTGTACTATTAGCACTAAAAGTCAAAGTAAAGAAAACCCCACATTTTGGGTTGACACTAGAGAAGTAATAGAGGAGATATCTTCCAATGGGGACACCAGTTGTGGTGACCTGGAGATTCCCCTAATTTGCAGAGATTTCCTCTCACTTCCTGTTTGGCTATGGGGCAGGAAGTGAAGGAAAAGCTCCCCAACGGGACACAGATGGTGAAAAAAAAATCTGACAGGGATTATAGCCCTCCCTTGCTCTATCCAAAATGAAACAAAACATTCTGTCTAGAGTTCTACTTTATGTATCAGCAAGCAGATCACACACACAGTTTGCTTCTGATTGGATCAAATTGAACAAAAAGTAATAACTATAATGTGAGCATTTATTTGGATTATATTCGATTGGGTAGAAGCTTGTACTACACAGGATGAATCTGAACACATACAGGTGTGTGCCCAGCATCGCTCTCCTGGGTACACAGAGGACAGCCAGTGATAATATGGATTACTTACTCCCTCCATGATGCTTCCGTCAATGTCTATAGTTGACCCCTCTTCTGCCATGTTTCCAGCCTCTTGTGTTTCACTAGTAACTCCTGAAACATAATAGGAAGAAAGATAAAAACAAAATACTTCTGCCTTGAAGCACTGGGGTGCTTGGTTCCAATGCCGGCCAGGAAACTATCTGCATGGAGTTTATACGTTTTTCCTGTGCTTGCATGGGTGTCCTACCAATAAAGATGAGCACATGCAGGTTCGAACCTGCCTGAGCTCTTAATCCAGGAAGCTGTCAACGTTAACAGCCACTCATAAGTTGCAGAGGTATTCCCCACTCCATAGCTGCACATATATGCAATGAGCGTGTATACATGTGAGTGTGGAGCTGGGATTGCCTCAAATGGCTATCAGTGGCTGTTGTCAATATACCTTAACCGCTATTGCATCTGATTGGATGCAGCCATTTTTTGGCCGACAATATTTGGCGGACGACAAGACCATCCACTGAGCGAATTTCAGGAAGTTCATCAGCAATAGTGATGAGCTTGAGAATGATTGTAGTTTGAACCCATCTGGGTGACCTTGTCAGTAAGGCATCAACTGTACTGGGCCAATCGTCTGCAGCTATGGCATTCCCTGCCCCATAGCCTTATGTATGCAATAGGCCTCTATACATGCAGCTGCAGAGCAGAGAATACCATGGCTTCTGATGATTGGCTTGGCCTAGTACAGTGACACCTTCCTGGCAAGTTCACTCAGTTGGGTTCAGAATAGGATCCAAACACAACTGTGCACATCCCCAATCAGGAACTTGCCAAAATTTGTATACTGTATGGTCAGCGTTAGATTGTAAGCTCCTCGATGCATGGACTGATGTGAATGCACAATATGTAAAGCACTGCAAAAATTGTTGTCACTATATAAATATCTGTAATAAAAGAATAAATAAGTGTGATGTGCAAATAAATTTTGGGGTACACTGCAGAGAATGAACTATGAAAGTACTGACAGCATCTGCAGGACTCTTGAGAGCATTACTAATATAAAGTGTACCCCAAGGTGTGTGTGTGTGTTATACAGTATACACCAATCAGCCATAAAATTGTGACCACCTACATAATATTGAGTAGGTCCCCTTTTTGCCACCAAAACAGCCCTGAACTGTTGAGACATGGACACCACTAGACCTCTGAAGTTATGCTGTGGTATCTGGCACCAAGCCACCAGCAACAGATTATATAAGTTGCAAGATGGGGCCCCCATGGATCAGACTTGTTTTTTCAGCATATCCCACAAATGCTTGATGGATTGAGATCTGGAGAATTTGAAGGTCATATCAACACCTCGAAGACACCTTCTTCCATTGCTCTGTTGTCCAGTTCTGATGCTCACATGCCCATTGGTTGTGGTCATGGGTGATCATGGGCACCATGACCAGTCTGCAGCTACGCAGCCCCATACACAACAAACTGTGATGCACTGTGGGTTTGATTTACTAAAACTAGAGAGTACAAAATCTGGTGCAGTTCTGCATAGAAACCAGTCAGCTTCCATGTTTTATTTTTGTCAAAGCTTTATTGAACAAGCTGAAGTTGGAAGCTGATTGGCTACCGTGCGCAGCTGCACCAGATTTTGCACTATCCAGTTTTAGTAAATAACCCCTGTATGTTTTGACACCTTTCTATCTGAACCAGCATTAACTTTTTTTTGCAATTTGAGCCACATTAGCTCCTCTACTGGATCACACTACACAGGCCAGCCTTCGCACCCCACGTGCATCAATCAGGCCATGGCTCTGTTTCCGGGTTTCCTTCCTTGGACCACTTTTTGTCTGTCCTGACCACTGCAGACTCAGAACATCCCACAAGAGCTGTAGTTTTGGAGATGCTCTGACCCAGTCATCTACCCATTACAATTAGGCAAAGTTGCTCCAATCCTTATGCTTACCCATTTTTCAGCTTTTAACATATCAACTTTAGGGACAACATGTTCACTTGCTACCTAATATAGCCCACCCACATTCAGATGCCAGTGTAACAAAGTAAACAATGTGATTCACTTTACCTGTCAGTGGTCATAATGTGATGGCTGATAGGTGTATATACACACCCTGACATATGAATGGAGATCTCAGATTTTGGATGCACAACCCACACCCCAAGCTTGATTTGCATACATTTATATTGTAGCAGCCCCCTGTACATATATACATGCTGTGTATGATGAAAGCCCCCTGTACATATATACATGCTGTGTATGATGAAAGCCCCCCTGTACATATATACATGCTAAGTATGATGAAAGCCCCCCTGTACATATATCCATGCTGTGTATGATGAAAGCCCCCCTGTACATATATACATAACCATGCTGTGTATGATGAAAGCCCCCCTGTACATATATCCATGCTGTGTATGATGAAAGGCTTCAGCAGCACCCACCAGTCCCCGATGAGTCGGCCCCGACCAGTGTATAGCAGTGCAGTATGGATACACCGGCTCCTGACATCCTGAGCCCGCCCCTTCCTGTCATTCATTAACCCTGCCACTGCCAGGGGAAATCGCGCTGTACTCTCTTCATGTATGCTAAAAAATCTGTTCATATATTGACATTCAAATAAAGTTAGCTAACTAATAAATACAAACAGCAATATGTTCAATTTAACCACTTAGACTTATCTTTAGCTAGTTTTATGTTTTCCTAGATCTAGATATACTATTTATATAAGGGCTAGTAAGGATTTCGAAATATTCAATGCGAAAGCCTCATTCAATGAAATTTGTAATATTGATCACGGTCTTCGGATCTATTTCTAGCCAAGAAAATGTCTGCGCACATCACCAGCGACACATTAATAAAACAGCGTTGCTGTGAGGTTTGTTCAGGCGGTCTTGCGCTCCGCCCCCTGCTCTGACAGCTGGGCAATGGTTTATTCCAACTCCGATTGGCTGCCGGGCCCCTACACCCCCATCTCCTTGGCATTGACACAATTGTTCCAGCTCTTGTTTATGGTTGGCTGGGAGCAGCAGCTCTGTGATTTGATTGGTTCTCCGGGCTTTTCCGGGAAACATGGCGGCTGTGAGAGCCTTGAGGAGCTGCAACCGGTCATTCGTCCGTCTGGTGAGAGAAGCTGTAGCGTGTTCTGTGTGAGGTGCAATCTGTGGGGGACACCCCGGGGGTGATGCCATTCATGTCTGGGGACGGGACGGTGACACTTGTCCTGCCCTCTCTTATCAGTAGACTGTCATTGGGCTGTACAAGGACTGATAGAGGAAATCCTCCATAACATTGGCAGGATAAACCCAGCTAGAGCACAGTAATCATCCAGGCACAGATTTTCCTGCCTTGCTGTCCTTTTGTTAGCATTTGGGTCCCCATGCTGCCAGCTTCTCCTGCTTCTCCATACACACGCTGTGTGCTTAGTAATGCCATTAGATTGCAAGCTCCTCTTGCAGCATATATATATATATATATATTATAGATTACAGGCACAGTGATCTAGTTATATAGTTCTGAGAATGAACACAGCGCTTTACATATAGCATATGCACATCAGTCCCTGCTCCCAAGGAGCTTACAATCTAAAGTCCTTAGCTGACATTCATACACACACATACCAGGAGCCAATTAACCTACCAGCATGTATTTGGAGGTGGAACTGGAGGAAACCCACACAGGGAGAACATGCAAACTCCAGGCACATGATGTCCTGTTGGGGATTTAAACGGAGAACCTCAGTGCTGCTGGCAGAAGTGCTTACCCTTCCCATCGCCCTAGGTTCACACTTATGTGTTTTTTTTGTTTGTTTGTAGAAATGCACTACAGTGCATTTAACATGGTTTTCTACAGTACACATTCACATCAATGCTTTTTTCAGCTGGTGCGTTTTTGGAAAGGGTCAGGAACTTTTTTGCCCAGAGCAGGTTGTGTTTTGCATATAATAAACTTCAATGGACCTGCATCAAAAGCGCAAGGGTTGTGTTTTTGATGTGTTATACATGTTTTTTTTTTTTCTCCATAACACACTGTGTATAGCTGGTTGTTGAGGAGTGGGCCAGGAAGCCGGCCACCGTATCCTTAACAACCAATGAGTCATCAGCGGGGTTCCCTGGTGACAGCTGAATGTAGAAACAAGAATTGCTGAAAATGAAAATAATTGGCAAAAAAAAAAGAATGCCCCCCCCCCCAATCAATATCAGGCCCTTTGGGTCTGGTGTGGATGCTAAAGGGGAAACCAAAGCCCCCCCCTTTTTTTTTTTTTCCCCCAAAATCAATACCAGACTTTATTCGAGCATGCAGCCTGGCAGGTCAGGAGAGGGAGTGGACAATCAAGCAAACCATGCCAGGCTACATACCCTCAACATTGGGGGGGGGTGCTTTGGGGAAGGAGGGGCTCTGCTGCCCCAAAACACCCTTGGGGACAAGGGCCTCTACCCCTCAACCCTGGCCAGTGGTTGTGGGGGTCTGCGGGCTTATTCGGAATCTGGAAGCCCCCATTAACAAGGGGTCCCCAGATCCCAGCCCCCCGTGTGAATGAGCACTGTGTATTGCAGTGGATTGCTTCTCAGAAGGCATTTGAAAAGGCAGTGAGGAAGTGTTCTTTCGCCTCCTCACCACCTATTTTAACTCCTAAAAAGTTGCACCACCATGCTGCAATCTCATGCTTTACACACGGTTGATGAATGGTTATGGTGTGGCCTCATTCAGTTGAATGGGTCACATTTGGCGAATGGTACTGCCTGTGAAGCCCAACAGGTCGGGGAGGGGGATCATTTTTGCAATGGGGTATGCATACACTCCCTGTCTGCTGCCTTTTGCGGCTTAAGGGGCGACGTTTGAGGAGCAGTAAAAACGTGTTTTTACCACCTTCACCCCAACCATAAGTGTAAACATAGCCTCAATCCTGCTGGAAGATCTCCGCTGTGGGAAATATCAGGTGTCAGTGAAGTGAAGGTTTCTATACTATGCACCAGCCAGCAGGACATGGGACACACTTCATTACAGGTAAGTTGTGTCCTTGGTGATGTATCATCAGGAAAATGTTTTGCCTAAGACCCCTTTCACACTGAGGCGCTTTTCACGCTAAAAAAAGCGCCTGAAAAGCTCACAAAAACCTATTTCCATTAAAATCAATGAATTCTTTCACACTGGGCAGGGCAGTGAAAAAAAACGCCCCTCTCGAAATGAATGGAAAGCTCTTCAAAAGCACCTGAAAAGCTCTTCAAATGCGCTCAGTGTTTTACTGCCAGTTTATAAGCGCCTCAATGTGAAAGGGGCCTAAACCTCAGCTTTAACTTGCCACAATCTGAACAGGCATTTAAAAAGAAAAAAAAAAAATTTTAGATTTGTGCTGATCGACTCATGCAGCTTGCTTCCATGTGCATACCCCATGCATTCGAGATCAGTTCGAGACACTTCTGAGATAATTAAAAGTTCAATTACGGGTTTGTCTAAGCTGCAGCAACCTGCTTTCAGGCTTGTTTACACTTGCAGTTGAAGGGCAGTAAAATTAGATGGTTGTTGGCATGTTTTACTGACCACCCCTCTTAAAAAGAAACTTTACCCATAATAAATTGATAAAAAATAAAGTTCTTTAACTAGGAACATACATTCCACATGAATAATTATGCTACTGAAATTAGTGTGTGCTGTAAATTGCCTCCAGCATTGCTCCTGTTTCTTTTTGCTGGAGGCTGCCATTTTTCTGAAGTCCAGAGCCCCTGACCAGCATTAAATCTTTAGACTGTCAGCAGATCGGCCTCTACAAATTTGGCACAATGGAGAGCAAATGAGCATGTGCAGAGTGGAGTGAGACAGTGTATTACTGGATTTTAAACAGTGCAAACACTTAAAGTGATTTTAAAGGCTCGCTTAAAAAAAAAAAAAAAAAAATATATATATACACACAATTATACTTACCTGCTCTGTGCAGCTTGATTTGCACAGAGCAGCCCAGATCCTCCTCTTCTCCGGTCCCACTTCTGCTCTCCTGGCCCCACCCTCCTATCGCGTGCCCCCTCAGCCAGCAGCTTTCTATGGGGTCACCTAAGCAGAGTCAGAGCTCCGTGTATCCATTCAGGCACGGTGCCCCATCTGGCCCCGCCCTCTCTCTCCCCTGATTGGCTGACAGACTTTGACAGCCGCGGGAGCCAGTTGCGCCGCTGCTGTGTCTCAGTCAATCAGGAGGCGAGTACTTGATGGTTGAGGGGTTGTGGACATCGCTGGAGAGAGAAGGGGCTCAGGGTAAGTAATTGGGGGGGGGGGGTGCTGTGGAGGCTGCTACACACAGAAGTTTTTTTATCTTAATGCATAGAATGCATTAAGATAAAAAAAACTTCTGCCTTTACAGCCCCTTTAAAGAAGAAATATGGTCAAAATGAAAAAAAAAAATCAATATTATGTAACTATACAGTCTGTTAAACATCTCACTGGTTGTTTTGCAAAAAACTAGAGGTGCACCGAATGGAAATTTTGGTGCCGAAACCGAAAATGCACTAAGCCGAAAACCGAAAATATTAGTTTTAAAAAAAATTTATATTTTTATATACAATTGTCATATGCAGCCTACCTGTGCCTGGGCACTGACAGGCGGCACTGATTGACGCTGATAGGTGGCACTGACAGGCGGCACTGATTGGCATTGGCAGGTGGCACTGGATGGTACTGGCAGGTGGCACTGGATGGTACTGGCAGGTGGCACTGATTGGAACTGACAGTCAGCACTGGAAGTTACTGGCTGGCACTGCCAGAAGAGATTAGTAGATTTACATTGCACAGAGCGCGCTGCTTGTACAAGCCGCTCTGTGCATGAAACTGTGAGATAATTACACTGGAATGCAGAGAGAGAGCTGTCAGATTTTCACTGAGATTGGAGGTGGGCGGGACTGAACAGCTAACACCCATGCCATGTCCTCTCACCTCCCGACTTCAAGTTGAAGATCTGACAGCTCTCTGCATTCCAATGTAATTAGCTCAGTTTCATGCACAGAGTGGCTCGTACAAGCAGCAAGCCCACATCCATTGTGGGGTACGTGATGCACACATACCCTGCAATGGACGGTACCCGCCCCCTTTTCGGTATCGGCTCGTTCTTTTGTTTCAGCCGATACCGAAAACACCAATTTTGGCCGAAAATGCTGATAATTTTCGGCGCATCCCTACAAAAAACAGTAAGGATTTTGAGATATCTACCTTGTCCCCTGCAGCTGAAAGCTCTCATGTGCATTTCCTTTACTGAGGAGACAATGTTGCTTCTTCTATTTCTAATTGCCTGCTGTCCCCTGTTCTGCCCAAGTGCCAAACTCAGCAGAATGCCAAACCCGCATTACTTACGTTTTTTTAAAGCATTATAACTTCGTAATTATCACAAATTTCTCTTTGTACAAAACCAGGGCAACCGACTACAGTCCGTTACCGGGATATGTTGCTGTGTTAGGAACACAGTGGCAAACGAGGACAAAGTTGTCCCCGCCAAGGAGGCGACCATTTTCTTGATTAGTATGAGTGGAGTATAAACCTCCGCTCATATACCGTGCACCGGACTATTGTTCGTTGCCGGTGTTTTTTAAAATCACCTATTGCTGAAGATGAACGTCCTGACATCACTGGGGGAGGTGCTCCTCCCTGTCTATGGATGGCTCTGGCATTTCATTCTCCACGAGGCTCCACCCACGATCCGGGAGTGAAGCCCGCCCATTCCTGTCTATGTCCCGCTTTTGCCTGCCCATTGTTCTGTGTCTATACAGGCTGCTCTCAGCTTGACTTTTCTTCTGTCAGTTTACCAATTATCAGAGGAGAAGAGACAGAGAGAAGGACACAGACAAATCTGTGTGCAAACTAACCTGTACTGACACACCCAGCTATTGAGTGGTAGATGGGTGTGGGTTATGTAAAATAAACTGAGCATGATAGAAGGCAGGAGGACTCTGGAAATTGTAGTTCTCTGTGGGAGATGCAGAGGCTAGCTCAGTGAAAGGAAATGACATGCTAGCTCTGCAGAACTCCTCCCACCATCACTAGTATTATACAGCAAAAGAGGAATGAATAGGGGGATTAGAGACCACAATTGCAGCTATATGGTAGGAAAATAATCATTTCAGTTTTTATGAGGATTTGCTAAAATGTGTATGTTGCCTTTAGTTGTACTTTAATGTTTTACATAGCTATACCTGCAAAAGGGGCCAGCCTGAAGTAATACATTCAGTACTTCATTTTTGACTAAAGTGCCACCTAAATTTGCAAAGGCAGCCAGATGGGGTTCACAAGCTTGGCAGGTGCAGCAAAAACATCACACCCCCTTTCTAGTGAATGTGGACGTACTGCAACTGTGTGCAATGTGAACTGTGGCGCGGGGCGGCAAGGTCTGTTGTAATCGTAAACTTAGACTTTCGTGTACTACACTGCTTATCTCATCAGTGCATGTGCACAGGGTCGTTTATGGTAGTTTCTAGGCATTTGAGTTTAGAAGCTTTTTTTGGAACCCAAAAAATGCGTTCAGGACGGATGTTCATTAAGCCTAAGCCTTAACTTGTTTGTTCACTCCCATAGATTTTTTAAAGCCCCTTGACAACCCCTAAATATTGTAAAAATACCTAGACGCATATTTATAAAGCAGTGGATGTGACATCCAGGAGAATCTATCTGGTAAATGTGTTTTCAAGTAGAAGGAAGGGCTAAGTATTAAACCAACATTTAGATGCTCCTCTCCCTTTCTGCAGATGGTCCTGCATACATTTTATAAGAAATTGCAAGGTAAATAAATTTTTTTTTTTTCTGGCTTGTTTTGTATGTATAAACTTGAGTGCAGCGCTCCAGTGCTATCATTTTTCTGGGGAACTGGTGGCTATGAGGTCAGGCCCACCAACAAAGCCTAGAGCAGTGGACAGCATCTGGAGATGTCCCCGCTGTATCGGATTCAGCTCTCCACATTACTCTGACATGCTGGAGCCTCGAGTTATGTGACCAAATAGAAACAAGTTTAAAAAAGGTATTTACATTGTGGGGAGAAAAGTGGCAGTGACATTAAAATATTGGTTTATTAGACTCTCCTTTTGCTTTGATATACAGTAGAGCTGCACGATTAATCGTATTAAAATCGCGCTCTCGATCTACCCCCCCCCCCTGCGATTTCCATTGGGCGTTACTGCGATTTTCAGTGCAGTTAATGGGGGGCGAATCAGCGCTACTTGACAGTAATAAAAAGTGCCTTTAGTCTTTTCAAGTCGGAGCACTTGAGTCTCGGGAGAGAGCCAAGTCTGGGCAGACAGCCAACTTCTGAGTCATCATTGATAAGAGTTACAAAGTAATTTTACTTCAAAGGCATTGAACTCTGAGTGAACTCCCCTTGTATAGTTGTTTGGTTTAACCATTTAAAGACTAAATCTTTCCTGACACTTGCTGTTTACAAATAAAAATCCATTATTTTGTCCTAGAAAATGACTTAGAACCCCCAAACATTATATATTTTTTTTTTTTTAGCAGAGACCCTAGAGAATAAGATGGCGGTTGTTGCAGTATTATATGTCACACGCTGTTTGCGCAGCAGACTTTTAAACGCAATTTTTTTGGAAAAATGACCCCTTTCAAAAACCTAAACTGTGCTGTTAGCCCAATTTTTTTGTATATTTAATATATTACGCCGTGAGAATCGTGAGAGAATCGTGATCTTTATTCTAAGCAAATAAATCGTGATTCTCATTTTGGCCAGAATCGTGCAGCTCTAATATACAGTGAATTATTTATACCCCAGTAAATGTCTCATTCACAGCTTTAAAAATATTCCCCCTTAAGTGTTTATATAGCAAAACTTTATTTTAAAAAAATCTTACTCTTACTTTATGGTACTATTTCTACTACAGAGAGTAGTTGGAAGTGGAGAGTTTGCGCCCGCCGTACTCCTGAGGAGCGTGCCCGCGGCTCGGGCGGACCCGATGTCCGCCAGCGAGTCGCGATGAGCTGCCAAAGAATGGGGAACCGCCGATGTAAACACGCCGGTTCCCCACTCTGTTAGTGGGAGCATAGGAGATCTACTGATCCCTGTCACTGGGATCAGTTAGATCTCTTATGCCCATGGTAGCCCAGCCCCCACACAGTTAACCCCTTCACTACACCCTGCAGGTTAACCCCTTCAATGCCAGTGACATTTATACAGTAATCAGTGGACATTTAAATTTCTGATCACTGTATAAATGCCAGTGGTCCCAAAAAAGTGTCAAAATGGTCCGACCTGTCCGCCCCAATATCGCAGTACCGCTAAAAATCGCAGATTGCCGCCATTACTAGTAAAAAAATAAAACCCCCAGAAATTAATTCTCATCATCACGCGGCCACTTTTGCGCAAACCAATCAATAAACGCAGATTGCGATTTATTTTTTTTTACCAGAAATATAAGGAAGAATATAAATCGACCAATACTGATGAAAAAAAAATGTTTTTTTATATTTTTTTTTTTTTGGATTTGTATTTTAGCAAAAAGTAAGAAATTTGGGGTTTTTTGCAAAATTGTCGCTCTTCTTTTGTTTATAGTGGTGATCAGAAATGACGCAGAGGCAATCAAATACCACCAAAAGAAAACTCTATTTGTGGGAAAAAAGGATGCAAATTTTGTTTGGGTACTGCGCAATTGTCAGTTAAAGCGACGCAGTGCCGAATCGCAAAAAGTGCTCTGGTCCTAACCTGGGAGATCCTTCCGGGGCTGAAGTGGTTAAAGAACTCCTAGCAACCTCTGAAGGAACCCTGGTTGAGAAACCCTGAAATAGAATATTTTCTATGCTCTTTAACCACTTGCCGACCAGCTGCCGTCGTCCCACAGCGGCAGGTCGGCTCGCCGTCATGATACGTCGCTCGCGGGAAAGTGTGGTGTGGGGGTGCGCGGGTGTGCCGCCGGCTAGCAGGGGAGCCAATCAGCAGGTCTAGCAGACTTGATGTCCGCCAGCCACCTGCGATCGCTCCTGAGACAGGCGGAATGGGGATCTGCAAGTGTAAACAAAGTAGATCCCTGTTTTGACAGGGGAGTTGAGAGAAATCGTCTGTTTCATGTGATAGGGAACAACAATCTCTCTCCTCCTCCAGTCAGCCCAGCCCCCATACAGTTATAAACACCACAGAAGGAACACATTTAACCCTTTCATCGCCCCTAGTGTTAAAGCGGTTGTATACCCACTAATGTTATTTTTACCTACGGGTTAAGCCTATAATAAGGCTTACCAGTAGTTAAAATGAATATCTCCTAAACCTATAGGAAAATCAAAGCTCGCTGCCAGAACGAAGAGCTCCCTTGCGCACGCGCGGGAGTGACGTCTTGTGGCCACTCACATTGCCGGAGCCTCGTACCTGGTAGAAAGAACAGGGACATCATGTCGGCTCCCTTAGCGCTGATTGTGTCGGGGCCTCTTTCATATTGTGTTAGTATGTGATTGTCTTGCAGGGTTTTTTTGTTTATACTTTTTGCGGCTTTACTACCGCTTCAACCCCTTCCCTGCCAATGACGTTTACCTAGTAATCAGTGGCTATTTTTAGCTCTGATCACTGTATAAATGTCACTGGTCCCAAGAAAGCACCAAAAGTGTCCGATCTAGCTCACCGAAGCTGGCCCCCCTACAATCAGCACAAATAAAAACTCAAGTGTGTTTCTTTAGTGCTACGTTTGTGCTGTTTTGTGCCGCAAAAATTTACATTTGTGCTGCTTTTATTTTTAAGATATTAGCAATTGTTTTTTCCAGACTATGACATCACCCAGCCCCCCTACAACAGCCAAGTGACACGAAACTGGGCTGGTTGGATAGTGCCGCGTTTGTGCTGGTTTGTGCCATTTACATTTCCGTTCTATCTTTTATCATTTTTGCATTATTAATGATTTATTAAAGGTCACCAAAGGTCACTCAGCCCCCCTACAACACCCAAAAGACACGAAACCGGGCTCGTTGGTTAGTGCTACGTTTGTGCTGGTTTGTGCCGCTTAAATTTCTGTTCTATCGTTTATCGTTTTTGCTTTATTAATGATTTATTAAAGGTCACCAAAGGTCACTCAGCAAATTATTTAGTAATTATTTCGTTTTTGCTATT
>BLSH010514966.1:820267-831146 GCA_018402905.1 Glandirana rugosa
CACTAGGCATTTTTCAGGCACTGTTCAGGCATTAGGCATTTTCAGGCATTTATTTTTTGAAGTGTGTCAGGCTATTTTACTACTAACCATCTCTGAAGGTTATAGTCTTTATATGATGTTGGTAATTATGACATTTTAAGTACTTTCTTTCACTAATATCACTAGGCACTTTTTAGGTACTAGGCATTTTTAGGCATTTTTTATTTATTTTTAAATTTTAAAAAAAAAAAATTGTCAGATTATGTATATCACTAATTATCCTCGAAGGTTATAGTTACTACACGAAGTTGGCAGATACAGCATTTGGCACATAAGTCACCTTTTCATGAATTTTACAATACCAACGGTTGAAGCACATCATTGATATTGGAAGCTCCTATTAATCACTATATGTATTAGACTGTTAAAAAAAAAAAATTTTAAATTTTTATTTATTTTTTACGGATTTTTACGGATCATGGATTTTTCACGGATCACTATAATCACTTTCTTTCATGAATTTTACAGTATTAATGGTTGTAGTATATTTCTGATATTGGAAGTCTCTACCAATCATCATTTTATCGGACTGTGTGAAGTTTTTTATTTACGGACTTTTACGGATTACGGACTTGTCACGGACTTTTTACGGATCACATCATTAATATTCTCCCGACACATCTCACATACTGGTATACTCACAAGGCTTTGAGTAATTATTAATTAGAGCATTCACTAAAATATTTTCCTCACGCACAACTTTCACTCACAGAAATTGCACATTTATGGTTATAATTTTATTAAAACGTTAGTATTTTAACCAAGGAGACAGCGCCGTTCCCCACATACAAACTTGTTATTGCAGTGGATTGCTTCTCAGAAGGCATTTGAAAAGGCAGTGAGGAGGTGTTCTGTCGCCTCCTCACCACCTATTTTAACTCCTAAAAAGCTGCACCACCATGCTGCAACCTCATGCTTTACACACGGTTGATGAATGGTTATGGCGTGGCCTCATTCAGTTGAATGGGTCACATTTGGCGAATGGTACTGCCTGTGAAACCCAACAGGTGGGGGAGGGGGATCATTTTTTTCAATGGGGTATGCATACACTCCCTGTCTGCTGCCTTTTGCGGCTTAAGGGGCAACGGTTGAGGAGCAGTAAAAACGTGTTTTTACCACCTTCACCCCAACCACCTGTGTAAACATAGCCTCAATCCTGCTGGAAGATCTCCGCTGTGGGAAATATCAGGTGTCAGTGAAGGGAAAGTTTCTATACTATGCACCAGCCAGCAGGACATGGGATACACTTCATTACAGGTAAGTTATGTCCTTGGTGATGTATCATCTGGAAAATGCTTTGCCTAAGACCCCTTTCACACTGAGGCGCTTTTCACGCTAAAAAAAAGCGCCTGAAAATCTCACAAAAACCTATTTCAATGAATTCTTTCACACTGGGCAGGGCAGTGAAAAAAATGCCCCTCTTGAAATGAATGGAAAGCTCTTCAAATGCGCTCAGTGTTTTAATGCCAGTGTGGAAGGGGCCTAAACCTCAGCTTTAACTTGCTTTCAGGCTTGTTTACACTTCCAGTTGAAGGGCGGTAAAATTAGATGGTTGTTGGCATGTTTTACTGACCACCCCTCTTAAAAAGGAACTTTACCCATAACAAATTGATAAAAAATAAAGTTCTTTAACTAGGAACATACATTCCACATGAATAATTATGCTACTGAAATTAGTGTGTGCTGTAAATTGCCTCCAGCATTGCTCCTGTTTCTTTTTGCTGGAGGCTGCCATTTGAAGTCCAGAGCCCCTGAGCAGCATTAAATCTTTAGACTGTCAGCAGATCGGCCTCTACAAATTTGGCACAGTGCCTAAAAATGGAGAGCAAATGAGCATGTGCAGAGTGGAGTGAGACAGTGTATTACTGGATTTTAAACAGTGCAAACACTTAAAGTGATTGTAAAGGCTAGCATAAAAAAAAAAAATTATATATATATATATATATATATATATACACACACACACACACACACACACACACACACACACACACACACACACACAATTATACTTACCTGCTCTGTGAAGTTGGACAGAGCAGCCCAGATCCTCCTCTCTTCTCCGGTCCCTCTTCTGCTCTCCTGGCCCCACCCTCCTATCGCGTGCCCCCTCAGCCAGCAGTTTTCTATGGGGTCACCTAAGCAGAGTCAGAGCTCCGTGTATCCATTCAGGCACGGAGCCCCATCTGGCCCCGCCCTCTCTCTCCAATTGCGCCGCTGCTGTGTCTCAGTCAATCAGGAGGTAAGTACTGGATGGCTGAGGGGTTGTGGACATCGCTGGAGGGAGAAGGGGCTCAGGGTAAGTAATTGGGGGGGGGGGGGGGGGNGCTGGGGAGGCTGCTACACACAGAAGGTTTTTTATCTTAATGCATAGAATGCATTAAGATAAAAAAAAATTCTGCCTTTACAGCCCCTTTAAAGAAGAACTATGGTCAAAATGTAAAAAAATCAATGTTATGTTACTATACAGTCTGTTAAACATCTCACTGGTTGTTTTGCAAAAAACTAGTGGTGCACCGAATGGAAATTTTGGTGCCGAAACCGAAAATGCACTAAGCCAAAAACCTAAACCAAAAATGACAGTTTTTAACAAATATTTATATTTTTATATACAATTGTCATATGCAGCCTACCTGTGCCTGGGCACTGACAGGCGGCACTGATTGGCGCTGATAGATGGCACTGACTGGCGGCACTGATGGGCATTGGCAGGTTGCACTGGATGGTACTGGCAGGTGGCACTGGCATGTGGCACTGATTGGAACTGACAGGTGGCACTGGATGGTACTGGCATGTGGCACTGATTGGAACTGACAGGCAGCACTGGATGTTACTGGCTGGCACTGCTAGAAGAGATGAGTAGATTTACAATGCACAAAGCGCGCTGCTTGTACAAGCCGCTCTGTGCATGAAACCGTGAGCTAATTACACTGGAATGCAGAGAGAGAGCTGTCAGATTTTCACTGAGATTGGAGGTGGGCGGGACTGAACAGCTAACACCCATGTCCCGCCCACCTCCCGACATCAAGTTGAAGATCTGACAGCTCTCTCTGCATTCCAATGTAATTAGCTCACAGTTTCATGCAGAGAGTGGCTCGTACAAGCAGCAAGCACTCTGTGCATTGTGAATCTACTCATCACCCACATCCATTGTGGGGTACGTGATGCACACATACCCCGCAATGGACGGTACCCGTCCCCTTTTCGGTATCGGCCCATTCTTTTGCTTCAGCCGATGCTGAAAATGCTGATAATTTTCCGCGCATCCCTACAAAAAAACAGTAAGGATTTTGAGATATCTACCTTGTCCCCTGCAGCTGAAAGCTCTCATGTGCCCTTCCTTTACTGAGGAGACAATGTTGCTTCTTCTATTTCTAATTGCCTTTTGTCCCCTGTTCTGCCCAAGTGCCAAACTCAGCAGAATGCCAAACCCGCATTACTACGTTTTTTTAAAGCATTATAACTTCGTAATTATCACAAGTTTATCTTTGTACAAAACACCAGCAACCGACTACAGTCCGTTACCGGGATATGTTGCTGTGTTAGGAACACAGCGGCAAACAAGGACAAAGTTGTCCCCACCAAGGAGGTGGCCATTTTCTTGATTAGTATGAGTGGAGTATAAACCTCCGCTCATATACCGTGCACCGGACTATTGTTCGTTGCCGGTGTTTTTTAAAATCACCTATTGCTGAAGATGAATGTCCTGACATCACTGGGGGGAGGTGCTACTCCCAGTCCATGGATGGCTCTGGCATTTCATTCTCCACGAGGCTCCACCCACGATCCGGAAGTGAAGCCCGCCCATTCCTGTCTATGTCCCGCCTTTGCCTGCCCACTGTTCTGTGTCTATACAGGCTGCTCTCAGCTTGGCTTTTCTTCTAACAGTTTACCAATTATCAGAGGAGAAGAGACAGAGAGAAGGACACAGACAAATCTGTGTGCAAACTAACCTGTACTGACACACCCAGCTATTGAGTGGTAGATGGGTGTGGGTTATGTAAAATAAACTGAGCATGATAGAAGGCAGGAGGACTCTGGAAATTGTAGTTCTCTGTGGGAGATGCAGAGGCTAGCTCAGTGAAAGGAAATGACATGCTAGCTCTGCAGAAATCCTCCCACCATCACTAGTATTATACAGCAAAAGCGGAATGAATAGGGGGATTAGAGACCACAATTGCAGCTATATGGTAGGAAAATAATAATTTCAGTTATTATGTTTATTACCATGTGTAACTTTCAGGTATTTATATGAGGATTTACTAAAATGTTTATGTTGCCTTTAGTTGTACTTTAATGTTTTACATAGCTATACCTGCAAAAGGGGCCAGCCTGAAGTAATACATCCAGTACTTAATTTTTGACTAAAGTGCCACCTAAATTTGCAAAGGCAACCAGATGGGGTTCACAAGCTTGGCAGGTGCAGCAAAAAAAAATCCCACCCCCTGTCTAGTGAATGTGGATGTACTGCAAGTGTGTGCAATGTGAACTGCGTGGGGCGGCAAGGTCTGTTGTAAGCGTAAACTTAGGCCCCGTGTACTACACTGCTTATCTGATCAGTACATGTACACAGGATCGTTTATGGTAGTTTCTAGGCATTTGAGTTTAGAAGCTTTTTTTTGGAACCAAAAAATGCGTTCAGGACGGATGTTCATTAAGCCTTAACTTGTTTGTTCACTCCCATTGATTTTTAAAGCCCCTTGAAAAACCCCTAAATATTGTAAAAATACCTAGACACATATTTATAAAGCAGTGGATGTGACATTCACTGCAGGAGAATCTTTCTGGTAAATGTGTTTTCAAGTAGAAGGAAGGGCTAAGTATTAAACCAACATTTAGATGCTCCTCTCCCTTTCTTCAGGTGGTCCTGCATACATTTTATAAGAAATTGCAAGGTAAATACATTTTTTATTTCTGGCTTGTTTTGTATGTGTAAACTTGAGTGCAGAGCTCCAGTCCTATCATTTTTTTGGGGAGCTGGTGGCTATGAGGTCAGCCCCACCAACAAAGCCTAGAGCAGTGGACAGCATCTGGAGATGTCCCCGCTGTATCGGATTCAGCTCTCCACATTACTCTGACGTGCTGGAGCCTCGAGTTATGTGACCAAATAGAAACAAGTTTAAAAAAGGTATTTACATTGTGGGGAGAAAAGTGTCAGTGACATTAAAATATTGGTTTGTTAGACTCTCCTTTTGCTTTGATATACAGTGAATTATTTATACCCCAGTAAATGTCTCATTCACAGCTTTAAAAATATGCCCCTTAAGTGTTTATATAGCAAAACTTTATTTTAAAAAAATCTTACTCTTTCTTTATGGTACTATTTCTACTACAGAGAGTAGTTGGAAGTGGAGAGTTTGATCCTTCTGTAGACAGTTGGTCAGCCTTTCTAAACCTTTTCAACACAACCTTGAAATAACTTTCCGGTTTCCGGGAACCCCTGCCAAAACGTCCTATATCTAGATTCATGATACATTAGCGTCATGGTCAGTGTGAAGAATGCACCTTACACTTGTGCTCATTGGGAAGAATTACCCCTTATAGATAGCTAAAAAGATCAATGGTGTCAGTAGGAACTTATCTGAGGGGCAGAAATTGTCCATTGCTTAACCACTTCCACACTGCCTACCGTATATTGACGGCGGCAGTGTGGACATGTCCCGCGAATCGCCGTAAAAAAGATCTGTGGGTGGCCGCTGGGGGGGGGGGGTCCGCCGGCAATGAGCGGCCACAGCCAAAGATGTAAACATGGCGGTTCCCCGCTCTGTTAGTGGGGGCATAGGAGATCTACCCTGTCACTGGGATCAGTTAGATCGCTTATGCTCATGGTAGCCCAGCCCCCCCCACTGTTAGAACACACCTAGGGTACACAGTTAACCCCTTCACTACACCCTGCAGGTTAACCCCTTCAATGCCAGTGACATTTATACAGTAATCAGTGGACATTTAAATTTCTGATCGCTGTATAAATGCCAATGGTCCCAAAAAAGTGTCAAAATGGTCCGACATGTCCGCCCCAATATCGCAGTACCGCTAAAAATCGCAGATCGCCGCCATTACTAGTAAAAAAATAAAACCCCCAGAAATGAATTCTCATCCGTAAACGCTGACACTTTTGCGCAAACCAATCAATAAACGCCGATTGCGGTTTATTTTTTTTGTACCAGAAATATAAGGAAGAATATAAATCGACCAATACTGATGAAAAAAAAAAATGTTTTTTATATATATATTTTATTTTTTTTTTTGGATTTGTATTTTAGCAAAAAGTAAGAAATTTGGGGTTTTTTGCAAAATTGTCGCTCTTCTTTTGTTTATAGCGGTGATCAGAAATGACGCAGAGGCGATCAAATACCACCAAAAGAAAAACTATTTGTGGGAAAAAAGGATGCAAATTTTGTTTGGGTACAAAGTCGCACCACCGCGCAATTGTCAGTTAAAGCGACGCAGTGCCGAATCGCAAAAAGTGCTCTGGTCCTAACTTGGGAAATCCTTCCGGGGCTGAAGTGGTTAAAGAACTCCTAGCAACCTCTGAAGGAACCCTGGTTGAGAAACCCTGAAATAGAATATTTGCTGTCATTTTATTATGCTCTTTAGCCACTTGCCGACCAGCTGCCGTCGTCCCACGGCGGCAGGTCGGCTCAATCCCGCGAATCGCTGTCATGATACGTCGCTCGCGGAAAAGTGTGGTGTGGGGGCACGTGGGTGTGCCGCAGGGGAGCCAATCAGCAGGTCTAGCAGACTTGATGTCCGCCGGCCACCTGCGATCGCTCCTGAGACAGGCGGAATGGGGATCTGCGAGTGTAAACAAAGTAGATCCCCGTTTTGACAGGGAAGTTGAGAGAAATCGTCTGTTTCCAGTGATAGGGAACAACAATCTCTCTCCTCCTCCAGTCAGCCCAGCCCCTGTACAGTTATAAACACCACAGAGGAAACACATTTAACCCTTTCATCGCCCCTAGTGTTAGGTTGTATACCCACTAATGTTATTTTTACCTTCGGGTTAAGCCTATAATAAGGCTTACCAGTAGTTAAAATGAATATCTCCTAAACCTATAGAAAATCAGAGCTCGCTGCCAGAACAAAGAGCTCCCGTGCGCACGCGCGGGAGTGATGTCTTGTGGCCACTCACATCGCCGGAGCCTCGTACCTGGAAGAAAGAACAGGGACATCATGTCGGCTCCCTTAGCGCTGATTGTGTCGGGGCCTCGTTCATATTGTGTTAGTATGCGATTGTCTTGCAGGGTTTTTTTGTTTATACTTTTTGCGGCTTTACCAACGCTTTAACCCCTTCCCTGCCAATGATGTTTACCTAGTAATCAGTGTCTATTTTTAGCTCTGATCACTGTATAAATGTCACTGGTCCCAAGAAAACGCCAAAAGTGTCTGATCTGTCCACCGCAATGTTGCATTCCCGATAAAAATTGCAGATTTCCGCGATTACTAGTATAAAAAAAATATATAATTTATATGCCATAAATCTATTCCCATAGTTTGTAGACGCTATAACTTTTGTGCAAACCAATTAATATACGCTTATTGCGTCATTGTTTTTTTTTTACCAAAAATATGTAAAATACATGTTGGCCTAAACTGAGGAAGAAATTAATTTTTTTTTACAATTTGTTTTTTTTGGATATTTATTATAGCAAAAAGTTTTGTTTATAGCGCAAAAAATAAAAACCGCAGAGGTGATCAAATACCACCAAAAGAAAGCTCTGTTTGTGGGAAAAAAAGGGTGTCAATTTTGTTTGAGTACAATGTCGCACGACTGCGCAATTAATAGTTAAAGCGACGTAGTGCCAGATCGCAAAAAATGGCCTGGTCAGGAAATGGGTAAATCCTTCCGGGGCTGAAGTGGTTAATATTGTTGAACATTATCATCAAATTGAACACACTTTGTTAAAGTTTGAGGCTGCTGATGAGTTCCCATGATGTGATGCTGATGTTCAACAATATTAAAGATAATAATTACATGACAGCGAATGGCCTAGAAGTGATAATACTGCTTGAACGGCACATAATACAATGAGCAAGGGGAAATCATCCAACATTTTCCATTGCAGTTCATTGATTTTTCAGAGCGCCATGATCTTGATGATTGTCCCTACCATATTACATTGTATCATTCATCTGGATATTGACACATCTGGCAAGAGTTACATGTGCAAAGATTTTTTGTTTTTCAACCGACAGATTCTATGTAACCGTATCATTACAGAAGCACTGTTTTTTTGTGGGAGGGGCCTTAATGTTGTGTTTTTGGTCTGTTCTGTTCTTATTACAGTACTTTTTAGTACTTAGTGTATTTACCGGGAACATTAGATCTGTCACCTGTCCCCTTACGGAACAGAGAACCGCCGTGTTTACCGTGTGATATCTGTTCCGCCTCTGTAACAGGCGATCACGGGTCGCCGGCGGATATGGAGTCCGCCCGACCCGCGGGCGCGAGAGCGTGCCGGTGCACTCCCGCCTGCGTGAGCCGCTGTACAGCTACCGCGATTTGTGCAGCAGTGCCAACCTGGTGCCGTATTATGACGGCAGCCGGACGGCAAGCATTTAAAGGAGTTGTAAAGGCAAAAGGTTTTCAATCTTAATGCATTCTATGCATTAAGATAAAAAGCCTTCTGTGTGTAGCAGCCTCCCCAGCACCCCCTAATACTTAGCCGAGCCCCATCTCTGTCCAGCAATGTCCATGTGCCCTGTGCCAGTTGAGAACTTCCCGTGGCTTCAGTCACCACCTATATGCTGACGACACCCAGATCTATCTCTCGACTCCTCAACTCTGCACCTCAATCTCCTCACGCATTAAAAACTTACTGCATGACATATCGGTATGGATGTCACGCCACTTCCTCAAACTCAATCTTTCTAAAACTGAGCTTGTAATATTTCCTCCTCCCCGGTCCCCTCCTCATGCCTTTACCATTGAGATCAACGGCACAACCATTAGTCCTTCCACACATGCCAGGGTGCTGGGTGTAATCCTAAACTCCGACCATCTCTTTCAGCCCCCACATCCAATCACTGGCTAAATCTTGCCACCTTAACCTCCGCAACATCTCCAGAATCCCCCCCTTCCTGACTAACGACACCACAAAACAACTTATTCACTAATTGGTTATTTCCCGCCTTGATTACTGCAACTCCTTCCTCACTGGCCTACCTTTTACACAAGCTATCTCCCCTACAGTCTATCATGAATGCTGCTGCCAGACTTATACACCTTACTAACCGATCCATGACTGCTGCCCCTCTCTGCCAATCGCTTCACTGGCTTCCCCTAACCCACCGTATAAAATTCAAAATACTAACCACAACATACAAGGCCATCCACCACACTGCCCCCAGCTACATCACGTATTTCATCTGCAGATATCCCCCTAATCGTCCTCTCCGCTCCTCCCAGGACCTCCTGCTCTCTAGCTCCCTTGTTACCTCCTCCCATGCTCGCCTACAGGACTTCTCCAGAGCCTCTCCTATCCTCTGGAACTCCCTGCCCCAGAATGTCCAGTCAGCCCCCACCTTGTCCGCCTTTTAGACGATCCTTGAAAACTCACTTATTCAGGGAAGCCTACCACACCTCCACCCAAGAACTGTGCTTGAGTCACCTCTACCAGATCATCCCCTGCAGCCATTACCTTTTGTACCACCTCCCCCTCCCTTTAGATTGTAAGCTCCACGAGCAGGGCCCTGCTATTCCTTCTGTATTGAACTGTATTGTAATTGTACTGTGTCCCTTCTTTATTGTAAAGCGCTGCGCAAACTGTTGGCGCTATATAAATCCTGTATAATAATAATAATCATCACATATTTCTACTGATTGCAGTTTTGCTTTTATTCTCCCTAGGCCAGTTTTAGACAGCTGACCTCATGTAACCGTTTTTTGCTGATAAAATCATGCAAACAACAGTCTCATTCTTCACATCTGCAAACTTCACAGATCAGATACTTCAGAACTATTTCAGGTAAGCATCGAGAATCCTCTTTCTAAAGCTTTAACCATCACTACTTGCTGGGCCAGATGCATTGATGTTTATGATTATTCCCAAGGGCTTGTGATCTCATTTCACAGTCACTTCTCCCCATTACCAGTATTGATGGGAACCTCCATATGCACTTGCATTTCACACACTGCCAACAGCCTGGGAGGGAGAGGGCAAGCTTTTGACACTAACAGGAAGCTCCAAGCTCCAGAGCTTTGATTAAGCTGACCAACCCAGGAGGAGAGAGGAGAGATCACAGGCTGCAGCAGGTTCTGTGCAGGCACCTCTAGGTTATGCTGCAGCAAATTGGTTTAAAGTGGATTTTTCCTTTTAAGAGCAGTCACAGGTAAAGTTGGTGAAACTAAATGAGCTACTAATATCAAGGAAATACCGCAGCTATTTTAAATCTAAAAAGATACTTAATTTATCTGTAAAAGGAACATGTAATGATAGAAATATAGGAGATGATATTGTTGACTTGTTTTTGAACATGTGAGATCCAGAGCTGTTATTCTTTTTGCACAGCTTAACAAGTCACTGTCCTGGAATGAGCATGAGATAGTTAAGTAACAGGACACCTATTACACATGCTTGTTCCAGGTCATCCTCTCCTCGGGCAGGGTTGTTTTTACCCCTGGTTTATTTATGATTACTGAATGCTCATGGAAGTGGTGTGTGGCTTTGCGTATATTTATTTATGACTGTAAATAAGCAAAAGGGGTTCTCCATATTTTAAACAAATTTAGGTGAACAGGTTCACTACAGTTATACCTGTATGGAAAACTGGACCCCAAGCAGGTTTCATATGTAGCCTTAATTTACAACTATGACCAGAGTTTACTTTTCAAATGAAC
>BLSH010514966.1:886185-899037 GCA_018402905.1 Glandirana rugosa
ATTCAAAATTATTTTAGGGAACACAAAGTCATGAAGAGCTGCGTATGTCAGTGAACGTAGGAGAAAAAGGGATTTTATTAAAACTTACCGTAAAATCCTTTTCTCCGAGTTCACTGACAGACGCAGCACCCACCCCTCTGGGCTCTGTTTTGGTACGGCTTGTGTACAAACTGGAGAGCTCCTCTGGGAGGGGGGTTTTAATGTAGGAAAAGAGGACGGCCCCCAGGGGAGGGGCCAGCTGATTTCTTTTCCCTGCCTAGTTAACTCCTGGTAAGACGAACATAAAACCCCACAAAGTCATGAAGAGCTGCGTCTGTCAGTGAACTCGGAGAAAAGGATTTTACGGTAAGTTTTAATAAAATCCCTTTATTTTGAGGACATGGCAGGCTGTGAGCTTCTTCTCTGAGCCACATCTGAGACTTGAACCGTCTGTTTCTTTATTTTGCCACTGCATGTAAATTATACTTTTTATGTGTCTCGCATTACATTTTTATGTTGCATCTGTAACCACAATGACAAAAGGGATTTGTTTTATTGTCACATAATCTGTCATTAAAATATTGCATAACAAACTGTAGTTACTAGCTGTCTGATCTCTCCTGTCATACAGGTAGTTCCACGGTTTGACTCAAGAGGGCAGGTTGTGAAAGCTCAAATCATCAACATTAGCTGGTCTGCAGACCACAGGATTATCGATGGAGCAACCATGTCCAGATTCTCTAATCTCTGGAAATCCTACCTAGAGAACCCATCTTCCATGCTCCTGGATCTAAAATGAAATGGATGAAGTAAAGTATTCTATTTTCAACAGGAACAACACGCTCTCTCCACTAAAAACCTTGATTTCCCTTTACTGTGGGAGGCACTTCAGCCTGGCTCTATTGTCCTGTGGACAAATGTGCACATTAAAGCACAAATTGAAGAACTGACTATCCAGTTCAAAGAGATCACTCTTTAATACTGTTTAGAATTTTAACTTTTTAGATTCCAATGTCTGGAACTACATTACAAGGTACTTCTAGCCCATCTATGAATGGCTTTAAGTGGATCCTTGAAACACATGTATACATTGGGCCTTACTAAATAAATTTCATAAGGGAGAGGAAGAATGTATGTAGTTTTTAAATGCCACGAATATTCCGCCTTTCAGTCATATGATACACAATGGCAGAATAAAAGAGAATTTGGTTGACATTGGCAACAAAACATTTTTTCCTTCAAACACTTAAAAAAATAAAAATAAGGTTAGCTTGCATAGTATTAATGTTTCTTTTGTGGTATCACTTGACAAGTGCTCTCTGCCATAGAAATGGATTGCAAGATTCAGGAATATGAATTATAATCTGAACCAACTGGACAAGATCATAAGTTAAAAATATGTGTTGTATTGGCTGCTGACTGGTCAATGAATTGAAACCAAGTCTGTCAAGCGAAAAAAATTACGTGACTGTTACACTACATAAGGATCAAATTAAACATACGAATGTGCTAAATGATGTGTGTGCTTGTGGTAATTTGAGAAATATGTAAAATGGTTTTAAATGATCATGAGGATTTACACTCCATGCCCCCATAATGTTCAGTGTCGCTGTAATAAATAAAATGGGATTGTGGTAAAATATCTCTCTGATTTGAATTTTTTTTTTTTTTTAATTAAACTAGATTGTAACATATTCTAAATTATAAGCATTCATGGAATTTAAATTGTTTCGCTTAAAGATGTTTTCTATTGAACAAAATGATCCAGTATTACCCTTGCAGGTAATTACATTTTGATGAGCTCCAGACACAATTTTTATGCTTCTTCTATGTGACATAAAACCTTTTTTGTTTTCTCTAAAAGTGTGCCTGTGACACCATCACAGGTTTGACACCACAACAAAAACCTTTCCACAGCCTTGTGCATAGCTATTGTCAGTAACAATAAGGAATAAATGGCAATTAAGAGAACAAGCACCTACTGGTGAAATCTAGAAAAAAAGTTTAAACTGAAAAAGTCTATGATTAATTGTGGAGATGGTCCGTAACACTTGTGGCAGCTGAGCCCAAGATCTAGAAACAATTTCTGTAAGTATAAGCATGAGAGAGAGAAGGAAAGCGCCATCTAAGTGTAGTAAAACCAATCCTTTTATTAACCACCTTCAGTCCGGGCCTTTTCTGGCACTTTTTGCTCACATGTAACAATCAGTATTTTTTTCTAGAAACTTACTTAGAACCCCCAAACATTATATATATATTTTTTAAAGCAGTGGCCTTCAAGAATAAGTTGGTGGGTTTTGCAATTTTTTATTTCACGCAGTATTTGCGCAGTGGTTTTTAAAGCGCAGCTTTTGGGGCAAAAATGCACTTTTTTTTTTAATTTTAAAAAACACAGTACATATCCCAATAATATATGAGCAAAAGGATAGCGCTCGCATAAACAATAATACACAATTATAATTATATCTATATGCACCACAACTGTGTTCACAAAAAGGAAAGTCAGTATAGTGCCAATATAGTCCAATAAAAAAGTGCTCTTGTGCTGAAAGAAGTGCTAAAATCTTCAAAAAGTGCTGGCGTGCTTCAAAGCGTGGGGTGTCACCCCCATGGTGCGTCCCTACTCACCAGACGACCATGACCACCAGCTTTTCAGTCTGGGGGTCTGGTCAAGCTTAAAACTCCTTTCTGGCCAGCCTGGGATACAGCAATTTTCCAATACACCCGAATTCCAATAATTCTCATCAAATGTTGGGATGCAGAGAGAAGAGGGAACCACAATAGTGAAGTATTTTAAATAATGTGGTTTATTGCGCTAAAAAATTGTACTTACAGGATAGTAGATATAAACTCGCATCAGCATACAGCAAAACCGGAAGTGACGTCCATGGAAACTAAGTACGGGAAATTACGTCAACGCGTTTCACCTTCCCATAGGCGTCATCAATGGACATGTACAGTGCCTTGAAAAAGTATTCATACTCATTGAGATTTTCTACATTTTTTCATGTTACAACCAAAAACCTAAATCTATTTTATTGGGATTTTATGTGATAGATCAACACAAAGTGGCACATAATTGTGAAGAGGAAGGAAAATGATAAATGTTAAATTTATTTACAAATATGTGAAAAGTGTGGTGTGCATTTGTATTCAGCCCTCTTTGCTCTGATACCCCTAACTAAAATCTAGTGGAACCAATTGCCTTCAGAAGTCGCCAAATTACTAAATGGTCCACCTGTGTGTAATGTAATCTCAGTATAATTACAGCTGTTTTGTGAAGACCTCAGAGGTTTGTTATAGATCCTTAGCGAACAAACAGCATCACTAAGGCCAAGGAACACACCAGACAGGTCAGGGATAAAGTTGTGGAGAAGTTTTAAGCAGGGTTAGGGTATAAATAAAAATATCACAAGCTTTGCACATGTCACGGAGCACTGTTCAATCCATCATCCGAAAATGGAAAGAGCATGGCACAACTGCAAACCTACCAAGACATTGCTGCCCACTTAACCTGACAGGCCGGGCAAGGAGAGCGTTAATCAGAGAAGCAGCCAAGAGCCCCAAGGTAACTCTGGAGGAGCTGCAGAGATCCACAGCTTAGGTGGGAGAATCTGTCCACAGGGCAACTATTAGTCATGCATTCCACAAATCTGGCCTTTATGGAAGAGTGGCAAGAAGAAAGCCATTGTTGAAAGAGCCATAAGAAGTCCTGTTTGTAGTTTGCAAGAAGCAATGTGCGGTACACAGCACACATGTGGAAGAAGGTGCTCTGATCAGATGAGACCAAAATGTAACTTTTTGAACTAAAAGCAAAACGCTATTTGTGGCGGAAAACTAACACTGCACATCATCCTGACCACACCATCCCACCGTGGAACATGGTGATGGCAGCATTATGTTGTGGGAATGCTTTTCTTCAGCAGGTACAGTGAAGCTGCTCAGCGTTGATGGGAAGATGAATGGAGCCACATACAGGGCAATCTTAGAGGAAAACCTGTTAAGAATCTGCAAAAGACTTGAGACTGGGGCGGAGGTTCACCTTCCAGCAGGACAACAACCCTAAATCTTCAACCAGAGCTACAATGGAATGGTTTAGATCAGTGTTTCTCAACCCTGTCCTCAACAGGCCATGTTTTGGGAATTTCTCTTAGATAAAATAGCTGTCCAAAATACCAAGCCATTGACTGAATTAAAGTACCTGTGCAAGATAAAGGAAAACCTGCAAACATGGCCTGTTGGGGGTACTTGAGGACAGGGTTTAGATCAAAGCATATTCGTGTGTTAGAATGGCCCAGTCAAAGTCCAGACCTAAAACGAATTGAGAATCTGTGGCAAGACTTGAAAATTGCTGTTCACAGACGCTCTCCATCCAATCTGACAGAGCTTGAGCTATTTTGAAAGAATAGGCAAAATTGTCACTCTTTAGATGTGCAAAGCTGGTAGAGACATCCCCAAAAAGACTTGCAGCTATAATTGCAGTGAAAGGTGGTTCTACAAAGTATTGACTGGGGGGGGGGGGGGGGGGATACAAATGCACTCCACACTTTTCACATATTTATTTGTAAAAAATGTTGAAAACCATTTATCATTTTCCTTCCACTTCACAATTATGTGCCACTTTGTGTTGGTCTATCACATAAAATCCCAATAAAATACATTTACGTGTTTGGTTGTAACATGACAAAATGTGGAAAATGTCAAGGGGTATGAAAACTTTTTCAAAGCACTGTACATGCAGTATAAGAACATATGCAGAAAATGACATGTGTGATACAGAATGAGAAGTGAATGTAGCATAGCAACCATACATAAAGAATAAGCACAGATACAAACAAAAACCGTTGTACAGTGCATCGTGCTGACCTATGGCATATAACCAGCTAACGAGCATAGAAAGAAAAGAAAAAAAAAAATAGCATACGGGGGAAAATAATACGTTTCAGAAAATAAAAAAAATAAAGATAATTATGTTGCACATCAGTAAGAAAAGATGTAACCAAGTATAATATGCGCATGTGAAAGGCTTTGGCCGTTTTTAAAAAAAAAAAAAAAAATTTCAGCAAACAAGTTTACTAATTTGTAAGATATACCATTCCAGAGAGGCTCATCGTTATTACTGCCTTCCCTCACAAGTGAAGCTAATCAAACATCCATGAACAAAAGAAATCTAACGGGTTAGATTCTAGAAATCTAACTATATAACTATTTATATATGTAGGTTCCTCCTTTGATGGTAAACATTGTGGTTGGATGAGGGATAGTGCCGTCAGCTGTTCAGATTCATGCACTGACTATTTTTACTCCTAGCTCCTTCAATTTCCCATTGAAGGAGGCAGAGTGGTACTGACAAAGCCACTCACTGATTACATTTCAAACAGTTTACGAGGACCCATCTGAAATTCACCAAGTATATGGCCAGCTTTGGGTGACAAGAAATCAGTAAATTTACCCATCCATGATAAACAGCTTGGATTGGGGAATCTTCCTTGCTGGCTTTTGTATTCTGACAGCCACTGCTCCAGTTGTCAGAATATGTGAACAGCCACTGTATCTGATTGGCTGCAGGCCAAGAATTTTCTGCCCAGCTCCTTAGATTTTCAGATTGAAATTTGTTGAGATAGGTGATGTCAACAGGGCTGGCCATGGCTTGAATTTTGGCTGATTCATGAAACCTCAAAACTACTGACATCAAAAGCTATGAAAGTCTCAACATCAAAAACTAGCTATCTGGACCCGTTTCTTTGATTCCTCCAGTTGACAAATGCAGGACAACTTCATACACATGTTAGTTATTCTTTTAAAGGTACCTCCACATTTGTTAAAAAAAACCAATCCCCTCTGAGTGATCTATATACATTGCAGGAACTTTAACAAACTGCACGATTAATCGTTAAAAGATCGCAATCTCGTTTCAACCCCCCCCTCACGATCTACACCTGAAATTTCCTCGATTCTGTGTAAACTGTGCAGGGCGACTCGTCAGGCGACTTAAGTTGCCTGACAAGTCACGCTCCGAGCAGTGCAATGGAACCGTTCTAATAGGAGCGACACAAGTCGCTCCGACTTAGAAAAAGGTTCCTGTACTACTTTGGGGTCGACTTCAGGCGACTTGCATTGACTTCTATTACAAAAATCGCTTGCAAGCCGCGCTGAAGTCTCGCTGTGCGGGGTCGCGCTGATTCACCCCTGAAGTCGGATCACCATGTGGACCAGAGCTGTCCAAAAAAAAGCTGGAGACCCGGGAGATAGAGGTAACGAGAGATACATTGTAACTATTTGTTCTTTTAGAATAGAACTTTGGTCTGAAGTCAGTTTTACCACTTAAAGACCAAATCTTTTTCTGACATTTGTTGCTTACAAGTTAATAATAGTATTTTCTGCTAGATAATAACTTAGGACCCCCAAACATGATATGTATATTTTTAGCCGAGATGCTAGAGAATAAAATGGCGGTTGTTGCAATATTTTATGTCACACGGTATTTGCGCAGTGGTCTTTCAAATGCAATTTTTTTTTGGAAAAAATAACTAAAATGAATAAAAAAAAAACGTAAAGTTAGCCCAATTTTTTTGTATAACGTGAAAGATGTTACTTCGTGAGAATCGTGAGAGAATCGTGATCTTTATTCTAAGCAAAAAAAAAAATCGTGATTCTCATTTTAGCCAGAATCATGCAGCTCTACTTCGCAGAAAAATCCTACCTTTTGTTGCTCTGAAGAAATAGCTGTTTGGTTAAATATGTCCTTTGCAGGATATTTCTAAAAGGCAAAGTTTTGATCATTATAAACACCTGGTGCACTTTTAGTGTTCTAATGAGAAAAGCTGCAGGGTCTGCATCCCTTTAAAGTATTCAACCTTTAGGCAGTCATTCACGTAATCTGAAATTCCTATTGCAGGGCGTGCCAAAATTTTGACTTGTATCTTAGTGCAGGCTTCTGGTAAAAATCAATGAGCCAATCCTGCAAGGAGGAAATTATATTTCTGTGGGCGCTTTGGGGAAGTTCAGTGGTAATGCACCTAAAACGCATGACCCAGTTGTGAACCGGCTCAAAAAAACATTTTGTCTTCTTTTTTTTTTCTCCTGATTTTTATAAATGTACCATTCTTTGTTCTTCTTTATCCAGGTCAAGATATACCTACTGTAGTAGTAGTTAGTCACATTTAATGGGAGTTGTTCTGTAATGTTAAATATGTTTCACTGCTCATCTAAGCAGCTTCTACGGTTGTAATAATTGTCAGCAACTGCTGCACGCATTAGAGGCAGCTTGGGTAAGCAGTAGACATGAGCTTGTTTGTTCTGAACCGGGTTCGGATGACTTTGAATCAATAAGGCCATGTGACTATATTGGGTCAAAGATGTCATGAGCTTCACCACTCCTTTGTGTACATGAGCTGCGGCATCGAGATTACACACCTGAAGCTTATTGGCCCGGGAATGACAGTTGACTTCCAGGTTTAGACACAAACCTGATATGGAATAAACACAAGCTTATTCCTAATAAGCAGTGAAATGTCTTTGTCAGGAACCATGAATCAGACTGAGACAGAAGTGCAGTAAAAATCACACTATTTAATAAAAATGGTAAAATAGAACAAACAAAGCAAAGTCAAAACATAGCCAAGGTTCAGTAGACAGAGAGGCTGGTTGGAGCAATTCAGCAAACAGGGATCCAGAGATCAGCGAGGTCAAATAAACAGCGTGCAGGGTCAGGTGCCAGAAGGGAAGTCAGCCGACAAAAACGTCAAACAGGCAAAAGTCTTTCACAGGAAAACACAGCAGAGAGTTATCCAGAGATGTTGACCAGGCTAAGGCGTCTGAGATCTGTTCCAGGCAGTTTATATAGCTAGGAGAGCTGGCTAACAAGCAGGATATGAAGATCAGGTGAGACAGAGTGGAAGCTGAGACTGGCCATTAACCCTCAGCTGAGCAGCTTGCTCTGAGAAGGGAGGGTTGAGCCCAGCCCTGACAATACCCCCTCCTCAATGACCAACCCCCTTCAGGGAGCCACCAGGTTTGAGGGGAAAAACTCTATGGAAAGCATGGAGGAGAACGGGAGCATTTACATACAAGGATGAGACCCAAGAACACTCCTCCGGACCGTACCCTTTCCAATGAACCAGGTACTATATGTGCCCACGGAACCTACGGGAGTCAATGATAGTATTGTATTTCATACTCCTCTTGGTTCTCAACCTGAACAGGATGAGGATATGGTACCGAGGTGGTGATGCGGTTGCATACCAAAGGTTTTAACAAGGAGATATTGAATACATTAGAAATTTCCATATTAGAAGGCAGGTCTAAAGCACAAACCACTGGGTTGATCTTGCGGAGAATATGGAAAGGCCCAATAAAACGTGGCACCAGCTTCACTGAGGGAACACAGAGTCAGAGGTTCCAAGAAGACAGCCAGACCCTCTCCCCAACTTGGTAAGAAGGCGCAGGTAGGCGTCTGCGGTCAGCAAGGCATCTATCACTGCCACGTCGCAAAGACTCCCGGACCTGTACCCAAGTGAAATAAAGACCACGGAGATGCTCCTCCAATGCAGGAATTCTCTGTAGAACAAATGAGCCAGACAACATGGCTGGTTGGAAACTACAATTTGCCATGAATGGAGACAATCGGGAAGCGGTATTGACAGCACTATTGTGAGCAAACTCTGCCCAAGGTAACAGGTCACACCAGTTGATATGGTGGTCTGAAATATAGCCATTTTGGACTGTGGGTGATACGCAGAAGAGAAGGAAAGCTGAATTCCCAACTGTGCACAAAAGACTCGCCAAAACCTGTACTTAAACTGGCTACACCTGTCTGAGACGATCACCTTGGGAAGCCCATGTAAGCGAAAGATCTCCCAAGCAAAAATGGATGCCAGTTCCTTGTACGTGGGCAACTTCTTAAGTGGAATACAATGTGACATCTTTGAGAATCGGTCAGCCACCATAAGGATAACCAGATTTTATTGTTGAGTTACCTAACTCTCAGGGTAACACAAAGACAGGTAGGTCCAAGGCCACTCCCCATTGGTATTTTGTTCTGAGCACACACGTAACAGGCTGCTACGAAGACAGCTACATCAGCGCGGAGACTAGGCCACCAGAACTGTTGGGAAATAGCCCAAATGAGTTGATTCTTCCCTGGGTGACCAGCAGCCTTGAGAGAATGGTAAGTCTGGAGCACAGCAGTACAGAGACTCTCAGGGACAAAGCATTGGTCACAAGGTATCTCAGGAGGAGCATTGATCTGAGCAGCAAGGCTCTTGTCACCCAAAGGTGAAGTGAGACTGGTACGAACCGTAGCCAGAATATAATCAGGAGGTATCACAGAAACAGGAACCGACTCCATCTTGGAAGCGGAAGAAAATTGTCATGACAATGCCTCCGCCCTTACAGTCTTAGTACTGGGTAAGAATGGGATTATGCAATTGAAGCTTGACAAAAACAGAGCCCATCGCGCCCTGCTGGGGGAGAGGCATTTAGGCTCAGACAAGAATGTGAGATTCTTGTGGTCAGTCAAAATGAGAATCGGAACAGTTGTACCCTCGAGGAAATGCCTCCATTCTTTAACCACTTCACCCCCGGAAGGATTTCCCAGGTTAGGACCAGAGCACTTTTTGCAATTCGGCACTGCGTCGCTTTAACTGACAATTGCGTGGTCGTGCAACGTTGTACCCAAACAAAATTTGCATCCTTTTTTTCCCCACAAATAGAGCTTTCTTTTGGTGGTATTTGATCACCGCTGCGTTATTTCTGATTGCCGCTATAAACAAAGAGCGACAATTTTGCAAAAAAAAAGCAATATTTCTTACTTTTTGCTAAAATTCAAATCCAAAAAAATATATATAAGAAAACCTTTTTTTCATCGATTTTGGCCGATTTATTCTTCCTCATATTTTTGGTAAAAAAAAATCGCAATCAGCGTTTATTGATTGATTTGCGCAAAAGTTGCCGCGTTTACGGATGATGAAAATTCATTTCCGGGGTTTTTATTTTATTTTTTATTTTTTTACTAGTAATGGCGGCGATCTGCAATTTTTAGCAGTACTACGATAGTGCAGCGGACATGTCTGACATTTTTGACACTTTTTTGGGACCAATGACATTTATTCAGCGATCAGAAATTGAAATGTCCACTAATTACTGTATAAATGTCATCGGCAGTGAAGGGGTTAACCTGAAAGGGGAGATCTAGGGGTTAACTGTGTTCCCTGGGCGTGTTCTAACTGTGGGGGGCTGGGCTACCATGGGCATAAGAGATCTAACTGATCCCGATGACAGGGATCAGTAGATCTCTTATGTCCCCATTGACAGATCGGGGAACCGGCGTGTTTACATCGACGGTTCCCCATTCTTTCACTCTGGCCGCACATCGCGGCTTGCCGGCGGACATCGGGTCCCCCCGAGCCGCGTGCACACTCCTAGCTGCGCCTGCGCGAATCGCCGCCTATTTACGGCGATCCGCGTGACGCATCCACACTGCTGCCGTAAATATACAGTGCACAGTGTGAAACCAGTTAAGGGCTAAAATGATCGCTATCAATTCTCTGTCCCCAATCTCTTAATTACATTCCGCAGGAGACAACTTCTTGGGAAAGTAGCCACAAGGATGCGTAGCGCTCTCGGAGGTGGGACGTTGAGACAGAAGGGCACCAACTCCAGTCTTAGAAGCATCAACTTCAAGGATGAAGGGTAACGTAGGATCAGGATGTGCCAACACAGGAGCAGAAACAAAGGCAGCCTTGAGAGTTTCAAAGGCCTTAATGGACTCCGGAGACCAATTCTGTTGGTTACCGTCCTTTCTGGTCATATCAGTCAGGGGTTTGACCAGAGACATGAAGTTACGAATAAACTTGCGATAATAATTGGCAAAGCCAAGAAAACGTTGTAGTGGACGTAAACCCATGGGTCAGGGCCAAGGTAGAACTACCGATAGCTTCTCTGGGTCCATCGAAAAACCAGCAGTGGAAATTACATAACCCAGGAATTTAACCTGTTCACGATGGAACTCGCACTTCTCCAATTTACAATACAGGTTATTATCTCTCAGCATCTGAAGCGCACAGCAGACATCTGTGTGGTGGCTCTCTAGGGACTTGGAATATATGGGGATATCGTTGAGATAAACCACCACACATTGCTGCAACAAATCTCGAAGGACATCGTTGATGAACTCCTGAAGAGGTTCCGTAGCATTGCAAAGAACAAACGGCATTACCAGGTATTCGTAATGGCCTGTCCTGGTATTAAACGCAGTTACTCTTCCGTTCACTGACAGACGCAGCCTTCTTATGACACGTGGGTTATGCTCATATTACTAGGAGTAGACTAGGCAAAAATAAAACAAAAGCATAGGTTGGCCCCTCCCAGGGGGCCATCCTCACCTTAGCAAATAATGCCCCTGCTCTGCATAGCACATCAGTTTTAAATTACCTAGTGCAAGGAGTAGACCTGGTTCCCTATGGGATCTGCGGTCTCCTGAAGATTTTTTCTGATGAAGACTGCTATCAAGAAGCTGGCTGATGGTATAGAGGATATCTAGAATCCAAAAACTTTCCCCAGTCCGGCCGACACTATGCGAGCTACCCTTAGTGGGGGCCCGCCGCATAGCGCCCGTTCCGTGCGGGCGACCAGTGGCTAAAACCCACTAGAGCCCAGTGACTGGTTTTGTTCCTGTCCAGGGGTCTGGCCAGCAGCATGCCTCTCTATGGGGAGGTAAGTCTGCTCTGGGTGGCTACCCGCTGCGCCCGTCGGATTGGTGAGTGGACCCCTCTTCCGTCCTAGGGGCGCGGAGAGTGGGCACCTGGGCAGCTTCTGTGGTAGCCGGCCGGTGGGGGTCCGTTAGTGGGGACACACTGGGTGGTACTCTTTTGAGGATTATCTCCCGTTCCCCCCACTCCCACTCTCCCCCCGCAGTACCGCACCTTGCACTGACCGTTCGGAGCACTGCATTAAAGCGGTAGAAAACCCGCTGCCAAAAAAAAAAAAAAATCCTGCAAGACAATAGCATAATATGTTAGTATGCATCGCATACTAACATATTATGAAATACTTACCTTAGAACGAGGCCCCCGATGCCCGAGTCGGTCAGCGCTAAGGACGCTGACATGTTTGTCCTCTTCATTCTTCCGGGTACGGCGCTGTGAGTGGCTGGAGCAGCGTGACGTCACTCCTGCGCATGCGCACGGGAGCTCTTCGCTCCGGCAGCCAGCTCTGAGTTGCCAGACGCCTCGGCCAGATCGTCAGAGCACATGCGCCCCTAATGTCAGCGGCTGCATGCAGGGCGAATATCTCCTAAACCATGCAGGTTTAGGAGATATTCTTTTTACCTACAGGTAAGCCTTATTATAGGCTTACCTGTAGGTAAAAACGGCTTTGGGGGTTTACTACTGCTTTAAGCGGTTCGCCGCCATTTGTTCATCTGCTGACCACACCATTTTGCTATAAGCTCTGCTTGTGTTAATGGCAGCATCCATTGTTTGGTAACCACATGTGGTTTTCAGCCTGTCCTCTGGTGGCCCCCAGTGGTCGCTTTTGGTGTACACCAATGGTTTGTTACCTACGACGGTAATTGTGTTCGTCTCGAATATCGTTTTACCACACCAGTCGTCTACTTGTTTACCGCCGCTTGGCGAATTTCGTCATCATTTGGGGGTTTCGGCAAAAATGGATGTCCATTCGGATATTATTCCGAATGGACATCCATTTTTCTTATAGAGGATTTGGACGTACCAAATCCTCTATAAGCGGGACGTACGTCGGCGACTGTAATCCCCGCGTACACGAGACTGCTAGACCGGCTCCGCAGACCGTTGAGTCTCGACCGACGGCCTCGCTTCTCGAGGGCACGCGTACGCGTCCTCACTGCAGTGC
>BLSH010514966.1:900629-912297 GCA_018402905.1 Glandirana rugosa
CTGATTTAGCGTCACAAGGTCACATGTACAGCGATCGCTAAAAATCAGATCGCTGCACTATGTGATATTGTGACAGGAGGGTGACAGGTAGTGAAAGGGTTAACTGGGGGCGATCAGGGGGCGATCAAGGGGTTAAATGTGCCTATGTGGCCTGGTGTTAGTGTAGTGTTGGTGCACTCACGTTTCTAGATGCTTCTTCTTCCTCTCTGATGTCGAAAAGGACTTCAGGGAGGAAGAGGAAGGAACTTCCCCTGCCTCTGTTTACATTTACAGAGGCAGGGGAATAATGTCATTGGCAGGGCGATCTACAGGGCCAGGCCAAAAATCATTGGCCTGGCCCTGTAGATTGAAAGCCCCTGTAACAAATGCCGTTGCAGCGCCCGCGCCTAGGGGGCGCGCGCGCGCACACGGCGCGAGTTCGCGGCCGCCGTCGTATGGCGGCGATTCGCGTTACAGCGCCACTTTGTCGCCGTCAAATGCCGATCAGCCGTCGGCAAGTGGTTAAGCGGTTCGCTGCCATTCGTTAGTCTGCCGACCACACCATTTTGCTATAAGCTCTGCTTGTGTTAATGGCAGCCTCCATTGTTTGGTAACCACATGTGGTTTTCAGCCTGTCCTCTGGTGGCCCCCAGTGGTCATTTTTGGTACAGGAAGTGATATAAACGGAATTAGTACTTCTGGTTTCACTTGGACAACTGACTTTTTGGCAGCAAGGACTGGACAAGAACCTGGCGTTAAGTACGCTTAAGGGTCAGATTTCGGCCCTAGCGGTTCTTTTTCAGCGGCCCTTGGCATCTCATTCATTGATCCGTATATTTGTACATTTGTACAGGGGGTACGTCATGTGGCTCCTCGGATACGATTGCCTCTGGCACCGTGGGATTTGAATCTGGTGCTTTCTGTGCTGCAGAAGCCACCATATGAATAGATTAGGGACATTCCCTTGCGACTGTTGTCGCAGAAAGTGGCTTTTCTGGTTGCTGTCACATCCGCTAGGCAGGTATCTGAGTTAGCAGCGTTATCCTGCAAGCCACCTTACTTGGTCCTTTAACAAGGACAAGGCGGTTTTGCGACCTTCCCCTTCGTTTCTTCTGAAGGTGGTTTCTTCTTTTCATTTAAATGAGGATATTGTTCTTCCCTCATTGTGCCGACACCCGTCGCGTCCCAAAGAAGTTGAACTGCATTCTTTGGATGTGGTGAGGGCTTTGCGGGTGTATTTGTTTTTTACAGCTTCTTTTCGGAAGTCTGATTCTTTATTTGTGCTGACGGAAGGGTCGCGCAAAGGCATGGCGGCCTCGTCAGCTACCATTTCTCGTTGGATAAGGAAGACCGTGACTCATGCATATGAGATTCAGGGCAAGGTTCCCCCGTTTCCAGTCACGGCTCATTCCACCAGGGCAGTTAGTACTTCCTGGGCGTTTAGACACCAGGCTTCGGTGTCTCAGGTGTGCAAAGCGGCTACTTGGGCCTCAGTGCACACGTTTACTAAGTGTTACAAAATTGATGTTTCAGCATCTTCGGATGCTGCTTTTGGCCGCAAAGTATTACAAGCGGCAGTGTTGGCGCGATTAGTGCCGCCTGAGAGGGCTTTTTCTGTTGGGTACAGTTGTTATAGTTTGCCCACCCCTCTTGATTGGCACAGCTTTGGGACGTCCCCACGTGTCATAAGAAGGCTGAGTCTGTCAGTGAATGGAAGAGTAAAAGGGATTTTATTATAACTTACCGTAAAATCCTTTTCTCTGAGTTCACTGACAGACGCAGCACCCACCCCTCTGTGTTGAGTTCGTACGGCTTGTTACGAACTGATGTGCTATGCAGAGCAGGGGGATTATATGCTAAGGTGAGGACGGCCCCCTGGGAGGGGCCAACCTATGCTTTTGTTTATTTTTTGCCTAGTCTACTCCTAGTAATATGAGCATAACCCACGTGTCATAAGAAGGCTGCGTCTGTCAGTGAACTCAGAGAAAAGGATTTTACGGTAAGTTATAATAAAATCCATTTTTTCTACTCATTGCCCTCCTTGATCCTTACGAGATTGTATGCCCCTCTCAGATCAAGCTCCGTGAAAACCGTTGCTCCCTTGAGGCAGTAAAATAACTCTGTAATCAATGTAATGGGATAAGCATTCTTAATCGTGAAGCGATTGAGACCCCTATAATCGTTACAAGGTCTCAGTTCGCCACTCTTCTTTTTCACAAAGAAGAAGCCAGCACCAGCAAGAAACCAGGATTTGCGGCTGAACCCTTGAGAAAGCGCGTCTGCAACATACTCCTCCATGGCTTTATCCTCCGAGACAGACAAAGGGTAAACCCGGCCACAAGGAGGTATGGCACCAGGTTGAAGGTCAATTCGGCAATCATATGACCAGTGTGAAGGCAAACTACTGGCTTGACCTTTATCAAAGACATCACTAAATTCACTGTACTCCTCCGGCAAGGAGGAGAGTGAAGAGGTACACAAGACCTTAGCCACTTTCTGAAAACATGTCTTACTGCATTGTGGTGACCAAGAAAGAACCTCAGCACAAAGCCAATCAAAAGAGGAGTTGTGCCCCTGTAACCAAGGATAAGCAATAACCACCGGAAAATGAGGAGAGGAAAGGACTTGGAACTGGAGTGTCTCATGGTGAAGAGCCCCTATGGCCTTGGTCAACAGAGCAGTCTCATGAGTCACCTGGGCAGGCTGTAGAGGTCTCTCATCAATAGGCTCAATGGCAAGTGGAGTGGCCCGAAGCTGCAGCGGAATCGAGTGCTTAGACACAAAGGCACAATCTATGAACAGGCCTGCAGCCCCAGAGTCGGTTAGAGCCTGTATCTTGATGGAAGACTCAGACCAAGAGAGGGTAACCGGAACCAGATGCTTATCCTTACGGATGACTGGGGATGTAACAACGCCACCTATAGTCTGTCCCCTACAGGACCTCAGGTGCAAGCGTCCCCCCCTGAGAGGTAGGACAAGGCTTCAAAAAGTGACCTGCCTGGCTGCAATAAAGGCACAGGCTCTCCCTCCTCCTAAAGGCTCTCTCATCCACAGAGAGACGTGTGAGGCCCAACTGCATGGGTTCTACCTCACTGGCAGGCTCAGAACCAGACAGTATGGGAGCTGAGGGAGGCACAGGTGGGACTACAAAGCTCAGAGCCAAACATACTGGAGGCTTCCACAAGCACTCCTTAAAGGAAGGTCTCTCTCAGAGTCTGGAGTTAATGAGAATGGCAAACGTGATCAATTTCTCCAGCTTAGTGGGTATGTCTCGGGCTGCTGTCTCATCTTTGATGTTAACCGAGAGACCATGAGACAAAGCAGCCACGAGAGCCTCATTATTCCAAGCAACCTCTGCTGCCAGAGTATGGAATTCAATGGGGTAATCGGCAACAGTTCTCGTACCCTGCTTGAAGGACATGAGACATTGGGCAGCAGTAGTGGAGCATGCGGGAACATCAAATGCCCTTTAAAAGGAGGTCACAAACTCTGGGTAACTCTGGACAGTGTGATTTTGCATCTCCCATAGAGGGTTTGCCCAGGCCAAGTCTCTGTCAGAAGGCAAAGAAATCACAAAGCCTACTTTGCTTCTGTCCATGGGAAATGCCTGGGGCAGCATCTCAAAGTATATCCCAACCTGGTTAATAAAAATGGTAAAGGAAAACAAACAGAGCAAACAAAGTCAAACCATAGCCAAGTTTCGGTAGCCAGAGTGGATGGTTGGAGCAAGCCAGCAAACAGGGATCCAGAGATCAGCGAGGTCAAAGAAACAGCATGCAGGGTCAGGAGCCAGAAGGGAAGTCAGCCAAGCAGAGTCTTTAATCCAGAAACCAGAAAGAACGTCAGTCAAAAGTCTTTCACGGAAACCACAGCAGAGCTTTATCCAGAGATGTTCACCAGGCGAAGGGGTCTGAGATCTGATCCAGGAAGTTTATATATCTAGGAGAGCTGGCTAACGAGCAGGATATGGACATCAGGTGAGACAGAGTGGAAGCTGAGACTGGCAATTAACCCTCAGTTGAGCAGCTTGCTCTGAGAAGGGAGGGCTGAGCCCAGCCTTGGCGTCTTCAACATTACAGAACTTGTCCAGAAGAATGTAACTAACTACTGTTAGTTTTTCAGAGGATTTGTTTGTCTGCTGATTACAAATTTGCCTTCTTTTAGTTAATTTTTATTTACATTTCATATTCTAAATATTTTGAACATAAAACATATTGATGTGATGATAAGACAGAGGATACACATCAGTGATACATTGCTGTGTGGTATGCTCATCAGGTGACCTGTTATTAAGCCAGCAGACCTGCCACAACCTAAATACGAGGGTTCTTCAAAAAGTTTCCGCACTTTTTTTTCCTCTATTAAATATAAAAAATTGCAGAAACTTTATGAAGACCCCTCGTACATATTTCAGGTTATGTGCCTTTTGGCCCAGTTTCTGTAATGGAGCCTGTTCTGTGCTTTATATGCTATATCTGCAATACTAAATGTAAGGTTGGAAAAAAAAGGCAAAATATATACATATACATACACAAAAGCAAGTGAATGCAGTAATTGAAATAATACGCAGAGCAACACATGGATCATCATCCAAGATTTCCTTGCTGTTATGTGAGGATGTGCAATGTTTACTCACTATATCTGTTGTTATGTAAGTAGTCTTATGTGACAGTTACATGTTTGTTTATTAACAAGAATTAATCAGCAGGAGTGTGTATGGAATTTTTTACATGGCAAGCAGTTCTTGTATTCCTTACACTCAAATTAATCTTTTAAGCTCCAGGAAAATGTAAAGCTCCCTGTAATCACAGCATTCCATAGTATCACATCACAGTCTTTAAATTGTCCAACAATCTCAACTGCTGCAATCTGTAATAATGCAAAGAGCAATTTATTTGTTTTCTTACTTACAGAACAAAACATCATACATGTCCCTTAATTCCTGCTGTAATAGAATCACCTTCGTAAAAAGTGGTCTTATAACATATGAAAAGAGACTATTTAGTAAAACTCCAAACATGCTTATATTACAAAGTCTAAAAGGCTAATAAGACACATTAGACCTCTTAAGAAAAACATGCATCAGAAATACAGTATCTCACAAAAGTGAGTACACCCCTAACATTTTTGTAAATATTTTATTCTATCTTTTCATGTGACAACACTGAAGAAATTACACTTTGCTACAATATAAAGTAGTAAGTGTACAGCTTGTATATCAGTGTAAATTTGCTGCCCCCACAAAATAAGTGAAAATGTCCAAAGTGGGCCCAAAGTGTCAATATTTTGTGTGGCCACCATTATTTTCCAGTACTGCCTTAACCCTCTTGGGCATGGAGTTCACCAGAGCTTCACAGGTTGCCACTGGAGTCCTCTTCCACTCCTCCATGACGACACCTTCCATTTGAGGATGCCCCACAGATGCTCAATAAGGTTTAGGTCTGGAGACATGCTTGGCCAGTCCATCACCTTTACCCTCAGCTTCTTTAGCAAGCCATGACACTCCCACCACCATGCTTGATTGTAGGCAAGACACACTTGTCTTTGTACTCTTCACCTGGTTGCCGCCACACACGCTTGACACCATCTGAACCAAATAAGTTTATCTTGGTCTCATCAGACAACATGACGTGGTTCCAGTAATCCATGTCCTTAGTCTGCTTGTCTTCAGCAAACTGTTTGTGGGCTTTCTTGTGCATCATCTTTAGAAAAGGCTTCCTTCTTGGACAGCAGCCATGCAGAGCAATTTGATGCAGTGTGCGTCTTATGGTCTGAGCACTGACAGGCTGACCTACCACCTCTTCAATCTCTGTAGCAATGCTGGCAGCACTCATACATCTATTTTCCAAAGACAACCTCTGGATATGACACTGAGCACATGCACTCAACTTCTTTGGTTGACCATGGCGGGGCCTGTTCTGAGTGGAACCTGTCCTGTTAAACCACTGTATGGTCTTGGCCACCATGCTGCAGCTCAGTTTCAGGGTCTTGGCAATCTTCTTATAGCCTAGGCCATCTTTATGTAGAGCAACATTTTTTTTTTCAGATCCTCAGAGAGTTCTTTGCCATGAGGTTCCATGTTGAACTTCCAGTGACCAGTATGAGAGAGTGAGTGCGATAGCACCAAGTTTAACACACCTGCTACCCATTCACAACTGAGACCTTGTAACACTAATGAGTCACATGACACCAGGGATGGAAAATGGCTAATTGGGCCCAATTTGGACATTTTTACTTAGGGGTGCACTCACTTTTGTTGCCAGAGGTTTAGACATTGATGGCTGTGTGCTGAGTTATTTTGAGGGGACAGCAAGTTTACACTGTTGTACAAGCTGCACACTCACTACTTTACATTGTAACAAAGTGTCATTTCTTCAGTGTTGTCACATGAAAAGATATAATAAAATATTTACAAAGATATGAGCGGTGTACTCACTTTTGTGAGATACTGTATATCACGTTTAATGTCTGAGTAATTATATTTTCCTTATGCTAAATCAGGGGTGTCCAACCTGCGGCCCAAGATGGTTATGAATGCGACCCAACACAAAATCAAAAGCTTACATAAAAATGTTGATTTTTTTTTAGGGATTTTTTTGTAAAAATGTGTTTACACTTGGCAAATGTATGCGGCTGAAGAAAAAATGGACAGTGTCTCTTTGCTGGACTTTTTAAGTTTTATCTTCCCAAAGAAAAATCTCACACTCTTCTCAATCATGCCTTATTCATGTCATCAGTTTTCAGCAGCACCTATATTTGTGAGCAACTACTTTCAAGGATGAAGCTCTCAAAGGGCAAAATTAGAACCAAAATATCTGATGAGCACCATGAGAATTCATTGAGAACTGCTATTATGTCCATCGAACCAGGTATTGATATGTTAGTTTATCAAAACCCTTGTCAAATATCACACTAGTAGATGGGTACATAATCTATATCAGTGATCATTACCTTGTGACCTGTCTGACATTTTCTGTATTTTATGTATTCCAATGTGGCCCAGGAAGGTTAAAAGGTTGGACACCCCTGTGCTAAACAATAGGTTTGTTGTCAAATTGTAAAATTTTGTCAGATGAATTATAGATGTATTTAGGTTAGTTGGCATTAGGGGTGTGTCTGCTGGAACATAATAAATGTCTCCAGTACACTTGCATCACACCGCTCAGACCTTTTGATTAGCAAGGCTGTTCTGCAATACCCATTGAGGAGGCAAGAAAATATTGCTGTTCCAGCAGCTCTGAGATCGGTTTTGCCATTGAAACTATGAAGGAGTGCTGTGAGTCATTTCTGAGGGCCTTTTCAGATTTGACTTAAGCCTCGTCTTTCTGAATGAAGGCTGTAAATAGAAATGAAAGAATGTTTGCCCTTTGAAGAAGCTCTGTTACATTTCTCTCTGTGCATGGCAGCAAGTGATACAGACAGAGGTTGGAATTGCAACAGCAGATGCAACTCTGCAAAAATATGTGGTGGTGACTACCGTGCATGCTCTAGTTGATTGTTGTTCTGTGAGCTTGAAAATCTCTACACGGGATGAGGCAGAGAGCGTAATATTCACATTCTTGTGGCAGGAACGAAATCTGACAGTGTAACAGTCACACCTAACATCTGTAAGAAGCGGACAATGGAGTCTGGTGAAATAACAATATAACTACAGTGTGCATGTTCAGCGGTTACATTAACAGTGGCCATCCAATGGCCAAAAATAGAAGACAGCGAGCCGGAAGGAGACCAAGAGAAAAGAGAAGTGAAGGTGGACAGAAAAACACATGGGCGTGAACCATGAATCACTGGAGATTGCCAAACTAGGTGCTAAGTCTGCTTAGTATAAAACATTTTGGCAAGTGATATCAGGGACTTGCAGCAACTTTAGTTCCATTTTAATGAACAGACTGTTTCCCAGAGCTTGACCACTATAGGACACATTCACAAACCTACTTATGTAGTAATCAAAAAGTAAATAAATATAAGCTTTTGGACCGGTGTGAGGAGGTTGATGTTTTAGAGAGTTGCCCACGTAAGCCATACACCCACTGGATTGACCAGAAAAGGAGAGGATTGGCTCCATATACCTTGCAGAAGGTGTTATCTGTCTGCTCATTTGACCCACTAGAAATAATGAGTCCATACCTTGCGATAAGAGTACCCATTCCTACCCTCACATGGTGTGCATGCTTTCAGTGGTGGACAGTATTGACGTTTTAACTACAGATACCTTCGTACACTTCTGGTCATTCTCAGAGTTTGTGGACCTCCTTCAACTTATCTCCTATCTTCTCCGGACTTTATGCCGGGAATATCAGCTATACTGTTACCTATCACAGACTTTTTCACTTTGGATTGCACTTTGGAGTATTTGGTATTTTTAGCACTTTTGCACATTGACATTGGAGCAAATGTTTTTGAGCTATATGCATTTAAGTACACATATACTTTAGCACTTTAGCGCAACCTTTTATTTTTATAAATAAATATATTGGGTGGGATCAAAGTCCACACTGCCATGAGACTTCACCACTATTTCAGTAAGCAATTTTCCTCTTTCTTTTTATCCTAAAAATAAGTGGGTTGAGGGGTTGCATACTGAGGAACTATTTACTGTCAAAAATAAAACTGTATCATACGCTTCAAAATTTACCTTTTCAAATTAAAATATCTGAGATATTCTCAAAAGAGGGTCGGAATGTTGATGTACACGTCTCTTCCGTCAGCACTAGGTCTCTTCCTGCATAAGAATCTGCCACTAAACTAAAACTGTAACTAAAACTAAAAAGCCTAAAGATAATTTTTTTTAATCAAAAAAGTGGCCACGTCTGAAACTATTAACATTTTTAAACATTTTTCTTTTTCTTTAAATTCAGGTAAATATGAAATCTTGTCTATTACTATTTTACATTCTCTTTCTGATCTAGCAGGTGGATTTTAATTGTATTTAGAGCTAGAAAATTGGATTTTTTTTGAGCGGCATATGCCTCTTTTGCTTCTTTGCGACCCTTGGCTAGTGTAAAGCAGTAGTTCTCAACTCTGTCCTTAAGTACCCCCAACAGGCCATGTTTTGGGAATTTCTCTTAGATAAAATAACTGTCCAAAATACCAAGCCATTGACTCTGTTTTAAAGCACCTGTGCAAGATAAAGGAAAACCTGCAAACATGACCTGTTGGGGGTACTTGAGGACAGGGTTGAGAAACACTGGTGTAAAGGACAACCTCACCTTTATGAGGCAAAGGTATATGTCAATACTGGCTGTATGCGAGACGGAGGTAGGGGGCTTTCTTGAAGTTGTGCTTTAGGAATTTAAATTAAAAGGGGACCTCGCTGTTCTCCAACTGTTAAAATGTACATTTCCTAATTTTGCTGCTTAAAGCTTTGGTAAATATTCTTAAAAAAATTATCTTGGACAGAATGTTGTACTTGCTACCAATAATTACCAAAGTGCCATTATCTTAAAAAAAAAGAACACTCTAAGCACCCTCAAGTGACACTTTTTTTTTTTTTCTAGTAAGGATTAATTATACTTTAAGAATTTGTCTTGTAAAACGACTTGTAAGTGAGAAACCTTGTTTGCTTCCTAGCCACCAATTCGTAGTATTTTATTGTATTGCAAAGGGGAGGGGTGCTTTTAGAGAAAAGAGAAAAAGGCATAGGAAATATGATACTGCATCTAATCTACAGACCTGGATCTGTGTGATAAGGGACACCATTGTTGAATGTTCTATGCATGCTAGGATGATAGTGTCAGTTTGGGTGAGGAATAACAGTAACAGTAAAAAGCACATTAAAGAGCATCAGGGGTGAAAGCAGGGGAGCGAGGACTCAGGGTCTCATGGCAACATCATAGTGCTGCAATAACATGCAACTCTGGCAGTGGGCAGGTTTATTTACTTCTGAGCTGAAGCCTTAAATAAGAGCAGACGGATCTGCAGAAGCTTGAGGGGAGCTGAGTCGCAAGGACCAACAAGTAAGTGGATGCTGATAATAGAATATGAGTTTTTAAAAAGTCACAGGGCAAAAAACAGCAACCCATGGCAACCAATCAGGAGTCATATTTGGTGCTGCTCTAAAGCTAATATAAGGTGAAATGTAATGAGATCTTGCACTTTAGATACAATTGTTCTTTGTGAAGTCTAATTAAATAAGCCAGAAAGACAACTGCCATAGACAACACATAGCAGCTGAGTATGAGGCCTTCTGAAAATAGCATTTAAATCTGCCACATCTGATATTGAACATCTCTAGCAATTATCGGTGTGTTTCTCATATCCTAGAGGCTGATGATGAAGTCTGAGATATTTGTTATCACACAGGGAAATTTTCCAATTCCCAGTTTTTCCAATTTCCTATTAAACGGTTCACAATTCATCACTATTCTGTGTAGAAGAGTGAAGGAGTAGAAGTAGCACATATGCACCAATGTCATTGTCATGTGAGGATCTTAGCAGGTCCTGAGCAAGAACAAGTCCATTCAGAATAGGCAGATATCTACCTGCACATTGTTTTGGGGGAGATATCAGCCCATTCATGGTCCAGTTTACATCAACAGTACATTTTTGGATGGCACAAGCAGACATGTCCATATCTTTGCAGTGGCCTTGATGCCATCTGTATTCGGGGGCATGGGTATCACATGGCAGACTCACTCTGGGCACTATACTCCCCTCTCTCCCGAGATCTGTTGGCTACAAGAGGCCAGAAGTGACTCATAGTCATAACCCATTATTTTAAATTTGTGAATGCTTAGACTGTTTAGCTTAGACATTTTTCTCAACCCACCATAAACAGGTACTCTTGTCCTGAAGAAAAAAACAATATTGAGCATTTCTGAGCAACAGGAATTGTTGTAATGATCCAAACAGGTATTACATAATATATTTAACTTGCAAGTTTGGAACCGTTTGTGAAAATAGCATCTACTAGGTGTAAAAGATCCTTGACTGCCTTGCTTTACTGGGAGTTCTCCCATTGCTTTGTGACCTGTTTTACAGGGCTGAGCATGAATAGCTATAATGGGCTTAATAAATGGATACAATGGGAATGTAGTTAACAATGTACAGATTTCTCTAGTCAGGCTTTCAGACATGTATAGAAGTCTTCTATAGTTCTATACACTTCACAGGGCCACTGTTAGGGAAGGAATGAGGGTGCAAACTAAAGCAACCCATAGGTTAGTCATGCAAAATTACACACTATCCAAAAAATAGCCAAGGTCCCTTTATTAATTTTCCACTATGAAATCTTTGCTCCCATATCTGTAGAATCGCCTTCTTTGAATACAGTTTGGAAAGTTTTCAGGTCATAAGCACTCGTGTTTTTTTTTAACTGTGAGGTGCATCCATACACACAGATGAAGCTTACAATGCGTACAGATCTAAATACTTTATGCAGAAAAGAATATCTCTGCAAGACATGTATTTGTTAACTTTAGCATGACAATGTATGCTAGAACGTTTAATGCTTTTTCTGATTTTTCCAATGATGTGTTAGATCAACCAGAATTCCTAATTCTATCCAAAGGCTAATGTAAAACGCAGAGCTAAATGGGAATGCCAGGTTCCCCTGATAAATAGATAAGTAGAATAAACTTACAATTGTTGGATCCTGCTGCAGGGGCGTACCTAGAGCATTTGGCACCCGGGGCGGATCCGATATCCGGCACCCCCTGCCCCTACTAGGGATGGGCCGAACGCCCCCCCC